>JALIZF010001206.1:0-105000 GCA_029948255.1 Telmatactis stephensoni
ACGTCATAAATTACATTTTTCAAAATGGGCCAATTGGGAAAAAAGGAGGTGAATTTTTTTTTGCTGTTTTAGTATCCTACTAATGTGCTCTTTATAAAACTGCCTTCATCGCTGGTCCACCTCTCTTGTACGAAGAGATAATATGGAAGACAGGTCACGTGACCTCATACTTTAGCTTATATCCCCTAAAACAAGAGAGATGGACCAGCGATGAAGGCAGTTTTGTAGAGAACACATTAATAGCATACTAAAACAGCAAAAAGTGTTTCGCTTCCTCTTTTCCCCATTGGCCCATTTTGAAAAAGGTAATTTGTGACGTCATAGGTCACGTGACACCTCGATAATCATAAAACATACCCTAAAATGTTAAGTTCAATGAAATATCCCATAATGCAAAATAAGATCATGCTTGCTTGTCAATAAAGCTAGTTAAGGCAAAAAATAACTTTTTATCGTTTGTATCAAAAGTCCTTGCCTTAACATACTTGAGAAGCTGTTTTTTATTTTTATATAGCAAGAACTATATCTATAACTATATAAGCTTGCAAGAATTTGTTTCTTTATTTTAATTCAATTCACGAATCGAAGCTGGACAACAACATGACAGTTACCAAGATGAATTCTGCGATCTTCGATTCAGGGTGAAAATGACGTATTTTGTGAAGTGCTAAAGTGACGTGTGACGCATGTAAATTCTGACCATGAATAGGCCAATAATCTCCCCTAAATCAAGCAGCACCATCAAATTGAACTTCAAAAAATGAAAGAGCACCTCGATATTAGTTTTTAAAACCGTGAAAAAAACGCTTTTTTGTCTCGATCACTTATTCATGTGACTTTTTCGTTAGGATCTACTGAAATACCAATCACTCCATTAAGGCCCAGTGGCTAAAAGATAAAACAACTTTCCAATTAAGGTAATTCCTCTGTTTTGCACCGCGCACGCCTATTGCGCATGGTTCAAAAAGCATAAATCGCGACTTTACGAGCATTTTCTTTCAAGGTATAATCAAAAAGGATACAAAACTCGATTTTGGAAATTTTTCTAATCTTTGGTAAGTAAGATCGAAACCAGACCACAGCGGTGAGAGGCGACACTTTTTGGCTGCCCGGCAGGGTGTCATAAATATATTGGGTTTCCTGTTTAGATGATTAGACAATCTATGATGTCATCAATACAATAGGTAATTAACTATTCACTGAGCATGCTCGTAGTATTTCGAGCTGTGTGAACCAACATCCCACATGGCTGGGTGACGTCCAGCACCATATTCATTTTTCTAGTGGGAACTTTGACCAGCATCCAGTTCACCGTGCTGATGAGGCCCAACAAGGCCGAAACAGCTGTCCACGGTTTCTGGTCACTGGTCACACTTTTATAATTAACTATCAATTAGAGTGTAATTAACATCAATCAGTGAACAGTAAACCTTCAGTCTTGGAAACCCCAGAAACGTCTTCTGCCTGTTCTGTTCCATCTAAGGGTTTTTAAGACAGTCAAACGAGCCAAAACTTAAATCAACTTGCGATGCCGGATATTTAAGCACGTTCAAACTGCTGTCGCAAGTCCTCGCAAGTTGATGCAAGTAGACGCAAGTTGATGCAAGTTGGTGTTCAAACGAAGATGCAAGTCCGCGCAAGTCAAAACTTAAATCCATGACTGATTTCATAAATGTGTTCAACCGATGACTGCAAACTAGAAAACTCCGAAAGAAAAGCCTTCAAAGCAATGCCAAAACATTTATACGATACAAAAACTGCTCTTTCTTAATACCTACATATCAAAAGATCGATAAAAATGTGAAAATTGCATAAAACTTACGTTTACAGATGAAAAATGTTTTTCAAACGGTGAGACGCTACGCTACAGCTGAACTTTTCTGACAAACTAGTCTTGTGCTGCGAATGTAGAAAATCCTCGAAGTTCATTCTGAGATGATTCTCTTGTACAATAACAGTAAAATAGAGTGCATTTTGGGGTGGTTCCACCATCATTCTCATTTGCTGGCTATTTTGGGGTACTTGCTGTTGAATGGCTTGCCGCGCGCTTAACAAAATTGTCCCAAAATCGTCTTTGTTTAATTTTTCGTGCCCGCTATGGGATTCAAGGAAAATTCATTTCCCGACTCGAGAATTCCACCTTCGTCTGAAATCAATGAAATTTCTCCAAATATTTGTTTTCATCATTGCCAATCTCATTACATAATAATAATAATAATAATAATAATAATAATGGCTTTATTCAATAAATTCCACTAGGTGGCTCTTCTTCTATTGAAACCTACAATTAACTAATATATAAAAGACAATAAAAGAAAACTATATGAAATAAATGAAATAAATTTGTGTACATATGTAAATTCTATTCGGAACAAAATAATTAAAGTTTAGTAAACTTTGATATTACTTCATTTGACTTATAACTTCAATATTACTTATTAACTTATAGCTTCAAAATTATTACTTATTTACTGTGAAACGCTGTTTTAAAAAGGTTTTCACTTTAGAGCTAAATAAATTAGGGTTTGATATAACTTTAATATTATTAGGTAATGTATTGAAAAGTTCTGATGAAATGTCTTGGAAGCTTCCCTTTTCTCCAGGTCTGACCAAATTCAAAGTGGTACTTGAACGCAAGGTTCGAGATGGCTTGTAAACTTCAATTGAAACGTGATTCGGCCAATGCTTTGAGTAGATAGCTTTATGCGTAACTTTCAATAGGTTGAAGTCTCTGCGTTCACGCATTGGAAGCCAACCAAGCTTTAATATTGTTTCAATGGAGTTCACGTACTTTCCAGTTACGAAGCTGGCTGATGAGAATTGAATTTTCTGCAACCTTTTTAAAAGATAGTCAGGTAAAGGATTGAAGACCAGATCACCATAGCCCATTTTTGACAAAATAAGCTGCTCAGCCAATTGCTTTCTCAGGTGAAAGGGAGTAAAGTTCTTTATCTTCTTAAGAGTGGCCAGGGTGCTGTAGCAGGTGCATGACAAATATTTTATGTGGTCATTCCACGTAAGGTTTTCATTAATTTGCAAACCAAGCAATTTTGTAGTTTGAATGCGTTCCAACGGCTTTCCATCCACCATTAGGCTAGTTTGATGTGAGGATATAGAATGACATGCAGACAGCTGTTGAGTGGATAGAACCATACATTTTGTTTTGGTTGCATTGAGAGCTAAGTTGGAATCACTGGACCATTCTGTAAGTCGACTTAAGGTAGTATTCATCTCCGTTTCACAGTGTTGTAGGTCAGCGTACTTACAGTGCTTATAGATAGTAGTATCATCGGCATATTGAAAACAAGTTGCTTGAGGACCAATGTTATCTTGTAGATCTGCCACATATAGGTTGAAAATCATCGGACCATCAGACCTTACATCTGACTTTGTGGAAAAATTGATCACGTGATTTATCACGTGCCTGTCAATTTGGAATATTTAGTTCAAAATGAGGTTGAAAGCAAATTAATGCAACCAATTTTGCGTTTAAAAAGCTTAAGGCATTAAAATCTAACAATTTTTGCTTGGAAAACTTGTCCTTAATTTGTCTTGGGAGAGATATTTACGAAAACAGGTCACGTGACCACTTTTTCTTGTCTTTCTTCATAACTAAAATTATGGGACAACTTTCCCCGAACGCTATCTTTTTTCGTTAGTTGTCCTTAACACTAGCTGTAACAAAAAATTTATTTAGACGTAAAGGCATTTTATATTGCTCGTTTAAAAAAAACCCGAAATTTCATAGCTCCAGGTCACGTGACCACTTGATGTCAGAAATTTTGATACTAAGATATCTCAAATATCTAATATAACCCTATGGCCAATAGCAAAACTATAGCCAAGAACCGTGATGGATAATGAAATTAAAGGTGATCGTTTTCAAATACGGTTCCATGACCCAGTTCAGACCCAGGCCTTAACATACTTGAGAATTGAGCTAAATCCGAACCGCAGTTAAGAAAAATCGAAAATCCGACAACCAGGGCTATAAAAAAATGACCTAGCCCGATTACTTTCCGTATTCATTGAATTCGGAAAGCTTCAACCAGACGTCCCCAAGGGATTTGACAAGCTTAAATTAGCATTAGAATCGAGCTGAGTTTAAAACACTAAAACAAACGCAAATTTCACTCAGGTGTATACATAGCACAGTTGTCTAAGGCGCTGCCCGTAATGGTCCAGGGGCCGGGTTTCTTGCACGGCAAAAACGCTCGCGTTTTCCTGGATTTTCCCGATTTAGAAAACTATCGGAAAATTCGGAATTTTCCTGAATTATCCTGCGTTTTCCTAAACAGGAAATTATCTTGTAATTTTCCTGGGATTTTCCTGCATTATCCTGTAAAGTATCAAGCTTGCATTTTCCCGAATTTTCCCGATGCAGGAAAACTAGAATTATCCTGTAATTATCCCGAGTTATCTGTTTAGGAAAATCAACGTTATCTGGTAGTTTTCCCATTCTCCGATAATTACCGTAAAACGCTAGTTTGCCAAAATTATCCTGAATTGGAAAACTAGAGGTAAATGTGGAATTTTCCTGAGTTTTCCCGAAGCAGGAAAACTAGAATTATCCTGTAATTATCCCGAATTATCCGTTTAGGAAAATCAACGTTATCTGGTAGTTTTCCCATTAACCGATAATCATCATAAAACGCTAGTTTGCCAAAATTATCCTGAATTGGAAAACTAGAGGTAAATGTGGAATTTTCCCGAGTTTTCCCGAAGCAGGAAAACTAAAATTATCCTGTAATTATTCCGAATTATCCGTTTAGGAAAATCAACGTTATCTGGTAGTTTTCCCATTCTCCGATAATCACCGTAAAACGCTAGTTTTCCAAAAGTATCCTAAATTGGATAACTAGAGGTAAATGTGGAATTTTCCCGAGTTTTCCCGATGCAGGAAAACTAAAATTATCCAGTAATTATCCTGTAATTATCCCGAATTATCTGTTTAGGAAAATCAACGTTATCCAGTAGTTTTCCCATTATCCGATAATCACCGTAAAACACTAGTTTGAAAAAATCATCCTTAATTGGAATGTTATTTAGTAGTTTTATCATGTTAAAAAAATTATTTTTTCCGAAATTTATTTTTATCTGGTAAAGAAAAGCAATGTCATGGGTCTGTTCGTCTTGGGACATACCCGATATGAATGTCTCAGACGTAAAAGTCCACGATTTGGTATCTTTTAGTGCGTTAAAATCGAAAGCAAGAACTGCAGCATGTCCTGATTATTTCAGTTAGTGTATGAAAAACAAAAAGGAGTCCATTGTGTACTATTTTTAGTGTTCTTTTGATTTTTTTTCCTGTGATATCACTTCCTGTTAATCCAGTCAGGGTCACGCCCATTCCGAAAAGACCTTTCAATATCTTTAAATTTAATCTTTAAATTTAAATTTACGCGTGCACTTTATGTTTCTCAGTTGGTATTTTATATAAATCATGATTGATAAGCAAACCATCAAGGACTTTATGAAAACTACTCAACATTGTACGCTTTTCATTTAAGGAATATAAAATGCGCGCCCATGTTTCTGAGAAGTGATATACACCTATTTCAAAATGGTTCTCAGCCTAAAGGTGATTCCACTATTCACGGTTTTCTATTTAAGCAACAAAATGCGCATCCGTCTCTGTACTGTGAAACCAGCATGATGGAAAATGAAGAGCAAGAGGTGATTCCACTATTCACGGTTTTCTATTTAAGCAACAAAATGCGCATCCGTCTCTGTACTGTGAAACCAGCACGATGGAAAATGAAAAGCAAGAGACAAAAAGCTTAGGAGCACGAGGCGTAACTAGCTGTGACAAAATGGATAAAATTTCACATCAACTTTACTACCCCTCCTCCCGACACCCACAAGATAAGATAAAGCGGTTCAAAAACGTGTGTGTATATATGGTCAAAAGAATTGCTACCACACAACCTCGCAGATCAACCTATAAACTGGATCTCAATGGTCGCGAATGTGGACGGCTTAAGCCCTCAATCCTCGGCGATGCAATAATTCAGAGCAAATATTATATTATTATCATTCCTTTCAGTCGAGTCGCGTAAGGCTTGAAACCACGTCAGCGACGTTTCAGTTCTAAAATGACTGTATATCAGCCAACGAAATAACAAAAAAAACCCTGCTTTTCGACCTTCTACATTCACCAGTATCATCAATTTCGCACAATCGAGCGTGGCCAGAGGAATTTTACCATCACATTTCTTTAACACTTGAATACCTTCAGGCTGTGTATCAAAGGCCTTAAAATCACGGAATAATACTCCTGAAAACATTTTCTGCGTCATAGACGACTTTCAAAAATGGCGGGCTCATTGTTCACGAGAACGAGGCAAGAAAGGCCTCCAAAATTATCATGGCATCAAATGAGTCTAAGTATATCCTATAATATACATAGAACATAGATATTCTAAAAGGAAGAGGAACACATCGTCTTTGATAGCAACAGAAGTATCGTCTTGCTTATTTTCTGGTATCAATGCCTTTTTGGTTTCGTACTAGGCCGCCATTTTTGAAGGTCGTCCATTGCGCGTTAACAAGTGGGGAGCAAATTGATGCAAAAAAATATAAAAGCCTTGGGACTAAATGTGTTGATCATAACATGTCGCGTAAAACCAGCCTGGATTCTGCATATATATATAAACATGAATGCACTTTTAAACGTAATCTAACTGGCCGTAGTAGCGTATATACGTAGCTAATACAGGTACCAATAAAAAATGCAGGCAAACTGGGTGAGCAATCCTCATAACCCTACAAAAATATAACGTGATTACAGTGAATCAGAACGACATATATCGGCCGTCCAGTATGCGCGGATATTCGAATTAACACCCAACGTATCTTTGTGACAACAGACAACCTAGAGTTATTGAAAATACATTTCTTTTAGTTTTTGTGTCACTTGGGTTTATCCGATATATCCCTCTTATTCATGCAAGTGTATCAACTGACTTCTCAGACCGGTCGCCTAAACAATTTCTTTAAATTTTGTCAACAGCTTTTAATGGTTGTGGTCGAAATAATGAATAATTTGTTTTGAGAAAATCTGAAGTTAAATTGCCTTTATATCATACCCCGCCGCGCGCGCTGTAAATGCAACATTTAACCTTTACTGATTATGACCAGCTTTGTTCGAATTCTTTTATCCATGACACTTTGCTCGCATTTTGATATGTAATACCTGGCCTCTAAACCAATTCATGAAAAAGCTGACTAAGAAATGATAATGGTAATGGTGATGATGCTCATGATGATAGTAATGATGACGACGACGACGACGATAACAGCTTAAAGAATCCTCAGAAGAATCCTGTCTAAGGTGACTTGTTGACCACTTGTTGTGACCAGATGCCGTACCAATGCAAACTTCTTTTTACTGTGAAATAACAGAGAAATGCGTTAGTCGATTTCGAGAAAATCTTCAGTTAAATTGCTTTTGTATATAACATTTAGCCTCGACTGATCATGATTGATGTACCGAGCCAGTATATAAAGTACTTTATATATACACTCTAATCGTACGTTGGTGTTCTGGTGCACATGGTTGCATCAACAAAAGTACTCGAACAGAACGCGAAGGTACTCAAGCAAGACACGAACTGAATCCTCAGATTAGTAATGTGTGGATGCTGCTGTAACATCGGTCTGCTGGTACGATTGAATGACGACACAAGGCCCGAACGGTACGACGGTACACCATATTAATATATGATAGCTATTGTCAAGTTTCGGCAGCTTTGTTCGAATTCTTTTATCTATGGCATTTTGATATGAAATGCCTGCAGGCTTCTAAACCAATTAATGAAAAAACTGAATAAGAAATTATATAGTCTGAGCTGAATTTTGACAATCTATTAATAATAATGATAATCCTACTATTATGTCTTTATATATATATAAAGGTCATATAAATAAAAGGTGACTTGTTGTCATATGTCAGGTGTTACTAGCTAGATCATGTACGTACCGGTCAGTCGTTCGCGCGCACAGAGTACCACATGACTGTAAATGTAACGATGACATCCCAATATGATGGAAACAAAGTGGCCAGGTTAGGCAATCAAAACTTAATTAGCATTGATGAGTTTTTGCACGACTTCCAAAGTGCTAAATTTTAAACGTTTTAATTTTAGGTTTATGGTGTCACAATCATTTTGTGGATCCTGAAAGAGCCCTCAGGTACCTTTTATGAGGAAAAATTCAGATAATACCATATAAAGTTAAGCCTTCATTTAGCATGATCACACTAGCTAGGGCTAGGGCTAGCTATGGTGCTTCATACCCCGGGAGGGGAGGGGGGGGTACTACCACCCCAACTTGGGTAAGGGTGTGCCACCAGGACCTCAAAACCCTGACCCTATCCCAGACCTAAAATTTCGATTTAATAATAATGGTAATGGTGATGATGCTCATGATGATATATGATGACGACGACGACGACGATAACAGCTTAAAGAATCCTCAGAAGAATCCTGTCTAAGGTGACTTGTTGACCACTTGTTGTGACCAGATGCCGTACCAATGCAAACTTCTTTTTACTGTGAAATAACAGAGAAATGCGTTAGTCGATTTCGAGAAAATCTTCAGTTAAATTGCTTTTGTATATAACATTTAGCCTCGACTGATCATGATTGATGTACCGAGCCAGTATATAAAGTACTTTATATATACACTCTAATCGTACGTTGGTGTTCTGGTGCACATGGTTGCGTCAACAAAAGTACTCGAACAGAACGCGAAGGTACTCAAGCAAGACACGAACTGAATCCTCAGATTAGTAATGTGTGGATGCTGCTGTAACATCGGTCTGCTGGTACGATTGAATGACGACACAAGGCCCGAACGGTACGACGGTACACCATATTAATATATGATAGCTATTGTCAAGTTTCGGCAGCTTTGTTCGAATTCTTTTATCTATGGCATTTTGATATGAAATGCCTGCATGCTTCTAAACCAATTAATGAAAAAAATGAATAAAAAACAATATAATCTGAGCTGAACTTTGACAATCTATAAATAATAATGATAATTAATGATCATGATGATGATTATAATAAGAATCCTCCTCCTCCTCCTGCATGCATCCAGTAACTATTTTAAAAAATTCTAAAAATTCTCATAAGAATCCTACTATTATGTCTTTATATATATATAAAGGTCATATAAATAAAAGGTGACTTGTTGTCATATGTCAGGTGTTACTAGCTAGATCATGTACGTACCGGTCAGTCGTTCGCACAGAGTACCACATGACTGTAAATGTAACGGTGACATCCCAATATGATGGAAACAAAGTGGCCAGGTTAGGCAATCAAAACATAATTAGCATTGATGAGTTTTTGCACGACTTCTAAAGTGCTAAATTTTAAACGTTTTAATTTGGTGTCACAATCATTTTGTGGATATATATCCTGAAATAGCCCTCAGACACCTTTTATGAGGAAAAATTCAGATAGTAGCATATAAAGTAAGCCTTCATTATAGCATGATCACACTAGCTAGCTATAGGGCTAGGGCTTAAGCTAGGGTTCTTCATACCCGGGGAGGGGCGGGGGGGGGGGGGGGGGTACTACCACCCCAACTTGGGTAAGGGTGTGCCACCAGGACTTCAAAACCCTGACCCTATCCCAGACCTAAAATGTTGATTTTTCATACCCTATACCCCCAGACTAAACCTAAGAATTGTACACCCTATCCCAGACTAAACTCCAACATGTATACCCTATCCCATTCTCCATTATTCTATGATTGAAATCAATATTTACTAACTTTTGAATGGAATTTGCATTGTTTCTGTGTTGACAGAAAGTGTAGCTTATTCCAGTGATATGAAGTGATAAAAAATGAATTAAGGCAAATCGAAGTCCTGGGGGTACTCCTTCCAGTTTTGCAGGGTGGGGGCCTACTGCTGAGCCCTTCGAACCCTGATCCTGTTCCAGGGTAAAAAAGCATAAAACGCTACTCTGTTCCAGTTATTATACCACAAAGATTGTACCCCATCCCAGTGAAGTGTTTATAACTTTGACATGTAATCCTTTATGTTATCAGTTTTATGAAGCATTCGGAGTCCATCTGATTTTCCAACTGATTTCTTTTGGTACCTTAATTACAGCTAGGACAACAATATTGCAACATCCAGACACAACTTTGTAAAAAAAAGATATGCAGTTCCAAAGAGAAAGAGCTATGTTAATTATATACCATGTTCCAGAGTAAATTAAATCTCTAAAAACCATACCCTGTTTGGCAGCACATACCTGTATAGCAAATATATGGGAGTTCCCACCCTCTGGGATGAAATTTAACTATACATATAATTAATGACACATCAAACATGGCCAAAGGATTCCTTCTGCCAAAATGTTTTTCATGCATTCATGCATTATTTGTATACCATGATTGAACCATGATCAATTCGCTATACTGCAATGCAAGCTAAGGTATACCATAGACACCCATCCAACCCCCCCCCCCAACCCCCCCCCCCAACACACATACACACACCATCACCACCATATACAATCACTACCATCACCACCCTCCACACCCTCCCCCCTCCCCAAACAAGCATTACAGCTGGCATTCATCTACCCAGTGCAACCTTGAAGTCAAAGAATTAATATTGCTTGATTCAATTTTCAAGCTAGTGAGTAGCCATAATATTTTTCTCTTTTTTCCTGCTGTTTTAGCTGATGTTTTTAGAAATCATCTTTACTAAATCTGCAAGAAAAAGTAGGCTGGGACTGTTAATCAAGAACAAAACAGTTGCAATCACGATCAGACAGGAGGTTAGACACTTTGACATTCCTGACAATGCTGGTGATAAAATTTCAATTCAAAAATAGACAGCTTTGTCAAACTGTGACAAAATGGCAGTGAAACTCTTTGAAGGACATTTACAGATATTAAATGTTCTGAAAAAAAAAGATTAATGCATTAATTAGCAACAAATTTATAGATTAATGAAATGATATATCATGATCAATTATTGGAGCAATCATTGGCTTAATTAATAATGAATGCAAACATGAAATTAGCTTTGAGGATGTGTATTAATATTTTTTTTTAGAAATTCTAAAGTTTTGGATGAGGATCACAGTTCCCTTTAAGCTGGAAATCTTATTATAATATTCAATCTTATAATTAATCACTGGAGAAGGTTGAAATTGGAATTGATCATATTCTAGAAAATCCAGAAAATGAAATGAAACACACTGTCATGTATAGTTGATACAATAAAATAATATATTAATAACTAGGCTAACCAATTCATGGTTAAATAACTGTTGACATATATAGTTGAGCACTTGAGCTGTAAGTACAGTCAAATTAAAACACTCCACCCCACATTAGTGTTCATTTGTTAGAGTCCTATCTAAAATTGAATGATATGAAGGATTGAGATTTTGAATCAATCAATCAATCAATCAATCAATCAATCAATCAATCAATCAATCAATCAATCAATCAATCAATCAGTCAGTCAGTCAATTGATCAATCAGTCAGTCAATCAATCAGTCAATCAATCAATAAGTCAATCAGTTAATCACTCAATCAGTCAATCAATCAACCAATCTATAACTCAATCAATCAATCAGTCAGACAGTGAGTTACTCAATCAATCAATCAATCAATCAATCAACCAATCAATCAACCAATCAGTCAATCAGTTAATTACTGATAAATGAACCCAGTGAGTGAGTTACTTAATCAATCAATCAATCAGTCAGTCAGTCAGCCAGCCAGTCAGTCAGTCAGTCAGCCAGCCAGTCAATCAATCAAAGGCCAGCTCTGCTCTCACTGCTTGGCCAACCATTGATGCAACTTATGATTTAAATGCCACAAGCTTTTAAAATTTCCAATAGGTACAAACTGAATCATCTATTTATAACTATCTTTACTCAATATTGACATTCTTTTGTATTTATGATTACAGGGTCACAAAATGAGTCTGTTTTTTTATCAAAAAAGAGAGGCATGGCACAATATTTGGGGATTTAATTTTAAATATCTTAAGTTTATTTATGAATATTAGCCATTTCACAAAGGTTCCTCTTAACTAGCTCATGACAAGCACTGATCCAGGATTTTTCAAAGGTGGGGGTCACGTGACGTTTACAAACAGGGAACCCAAATGAAAAGGTCTTAAGCCATTGAAACTCACTGAAAATATGACATTAATTGCTTAGACTAGTGATTTTTTAACACTTTTTATTAGAAACAAATATTATATTCACAACTGAATAGGTAGAGGGTTGGCGTTGCTTAGTGATATTTCAATGAATTGTTAAAAGTGAGTCTTCACAGAAAAAAAATTACTGCTGCACTACACAAAATATTGTTCAGGCTTGCAATTAAATTCTGTAAGGTAGAGGGGTGCATTGGGACTGCCAGAATCTGTAAATTATATCCACCACAAAAAAGGCAAATAAATAGTATAAAATCTGCAAATATGCACAATTTTTACATTGTGAACCAAACGTTGAACCAAAACTATGGTTGGACTTTGGGGCCTTGCACCCCGGACAACGACTTGTGCGACCCATTCTCACATGTAAGGTAAAAAGAGCTCTAAAGGTGACTAGTAAACAGTAGACTGAATGCACTAGGAAAACTGATCTGCATGACACGAGGTCGAAAACTATATCTATCTAGAAACCCGATCACCGGAAGTCCCGTAACATTCCAGTTGTGCAATTAATCTCTTTGAGTGGCCCCAAAGAGAGGGAAATTTTTACATTGTGAGGGATTGCAAATCCCCAATCAAAAATATTGAAAATATTAAAATTCACACTAAGAAAGGGTGTCATGCAGGCATTTATATCCAAGAAAAACATCCCAGCCTGATTGAATAAGTGCAGTACAAGTAAAAACTCAGTACCAGTTACATTTACCTTAAGTTACAATGGAGGTTCATATTTATTGACATATTACACTTAATTCAATCAGGTAATGATTAAAGGCCACATAGCAAAAATGCATTAAAGCCAAAATAATAGTAGATTTCTGTAAACTAATCTATTCAAGACATTTGATCTATGTTTTATTAATTGTAATTGGTTTTTAAATGGCTCTCAAAATGGTGACAATAAAATAAAATTAATTGCTCAGACTTTTTGATGTAAATTTTTAGTGTTTAAAAATATGAAATATATTTGATTGGCATGGTTGAGTGGTATTGAGTTGGCCAAGCCCTGAGAGCATGCACTGACCATCCCGCACTTACATGTACATATTGATTGGTTTATTTTTCTTCTCCAGTTTTTCCTCCCTCATCAAAACTTAACATGAGTTGATCAGTGTGATATGAAAATAATTAATGTAGAGGTGTTAGGCATGTGTGTGTGCAAGCAGATGAAGATTACCTCTGTGGTTACATAATATTAGTATGCTGCTGAGAAAAGATTATATTTTATCATATACCTTGGGATCTTGTAAATTCTTGTACGTGTTATATTCTTTTTCCAATTTCTTGCTTGATCTATTTAGTCCTGCAGAAAATGATGTGATGGAGCTATTTAATTTCAAACTCTGATTTCAAGCATTGTAAATATGGTTTAAAATATGATATGAATTAACCCACACAGGTCAGATTATCATAGCCTTATTATAGCCTTGCAGGTCTGAAAAGTCATTATTCATTAAGTAGCAGAAAATCCTATCAGTATAAAGATGATATTGTTCAGAATCTGTGCTTTTATCCAAGGGGGAGGGAAGGGGGGGGGGGGGGGCTTCTACAAATAAGAGGAAGGGGATACTCAATCATTGAAAATTTCAAAAATAGCCCATAAAAGGTACCCAAGTTTTATCCTGGTGGGGGTAGCAACAATTGTTTTTTCAAAAAGACACTAATTCAAAAAAGCACTAGAAGAATCGAAAAATAATATGTCTATTTTGGGAATTTTATTATTTAATTTGACCCTTAAAAAGTATAGGAGCATGCGACTTTTAAAAACTGAGTACTCACCTTGATTCATTTAGTGATCATGCAATGAAAATATATTGAAAAATAAAGTGCCAGCAATACTTACAATTAAAGATTAATACAATAACAAAACAAGAAAACTGTCGTCTGCTTTTCAATACCTTTCAACAGCATCATTTTCTTTTCGGCTTGTAGTAGCTCATGCGGATTGCAATCGATCATGGCATGATGAGCTGACGGATCACCAAACCTTTCAGATTTGACCCTCATTATAGTTTGTTTGGATGAGGCTGTATGTGTGAAAAAGGAAGGAAAATGTTTGATAGATAAATATCTTATGAGGGAACGAGAGGAAAATTCAAACACGTTCGAGATTCATTATTCCACATCTGGGTGATTTCAAAAGTGCTTACCTTTTTAGACTTTTTAGCTCACTGAAAATTAAGGCAATGATGGACTTCGAAAGTACAGTATGGCTATGTTATGTGAAGATCGTTTTGACGAAACTGAGATCTTGATATCTTTCATTTTATAAAGAAAATCCATGACCGTGTCGATTACTTGCAGTTGTTGTTCGTTTCCCGCGAAACCGACAATTCGCGCCAAGTTCGACTATTGTTCTGTCCGCCAATCATATTTCTTTTAATATCGTTCTTCGTCACGCGATAATTTTAACCAATCATAACATTTCATTTATTGAGGACCTCGTGTGCTGCCATGCTTTGCTAAAAACATTTCAGTGGAGGATTCGGCAGTAGTGCGGGGTTCAAGTTTTAGGTCTTTTTTATTTCCATTGAGTTTAGTATTATCCGAGAAAGGAAATATTTTTTTTCAACTTTACAGCCGTTTTTTAATTGGAAAACACAACTCTAAACCACATTCGACGAGCTCAATATTCAAACTCGACCTTGGAGGTAAGTCTACCTGTGGTTTTCCCGCTCTTTTTGAAATTTGCTTTTTAGCACTTTTTGATTTTAAAAATCGCTTCTACAACATTTAAACTTACCCACTTCTTTTACAGCTTCATCTAAAAAAGAACTTGCTACCACAAGGGAATGGTAAAGAACAGAAAACATGAGAAAAGTCGTGAACTTGAAGGTAAATGGATGTGGACGTTTTTCGCGCCTTTTTTGCAGTTCAGTGCTTTTAACGTGCTTTATACGCTTGAAAATCGCTTTGACAACCTTTAAACATACTCGATTCTTTTATTTCAGTGTCAGCTACATGAGTATCATCCCTTCGTTTTGGTGATTAAGGTAAAAAGTAAATCAAATTCATATTTTCGTGCTTGTGTGAGTGCAGGCTTTGCTCAGTTGTCGGCAAGTCTTGCCGTCAAAATTCATGCGAAAAAAAGACTGCCTCAACGCGGAAATCTTCTGTATACTGCAGATAATTTATATTGATTATTGGCTCATGGTTTGATTTTGGTTTTTATGGTTTGTTTGACTTATGGTTTGTTTTTATTTATTTTTCTTATCAGGAACGAAGGTGTTTCGTGTACTAAGCGAAAGGTCGACGTCCGTACAAAAGTGTTTGGTCGAGTTATGCAAAATGGCTCTTTAACTTCTCATTAGTTTGTATATGTATTGAAATATTAATTGTTTTCTGCCAATAAAATGTTTTTTGGTATAAATATTGAGTGCAATTTATTTGCTGTTTTATAGAGGAGAATAAATCCTCTCTATAGTAGGGTAAAACTAAAGTATCGTGGCCCCCCTGAATAAACAGAGATTTACCTACAATTATCTAATACAGGAAAATTCAGGAAAACTCGGATTTTACCAAATTATCCCGAGCAGATAATCCCAAGAAAATTCAGGTTTTCTTAAATTATCCATACGTGGGAAAACGCGAGAAAATGGGAATTTGACAGAATTATCCATGAACAGATAATCCCGAGATAATTCAGGTTTTCTTAAATTATCCATACGTGGGGAAACTCGAGAAAACGGGAATTTAACAGAATTATCCATGAAAAGATAATCCCGAGATAATTCAGGTTTTCTTAAATTATCCATACGTGAGAAAACTCGGGAAAACAAGAATTTACCAGAATTATCCATGAACAGATAACTTTCGGATAACTCAGGTTTTCTTAAATTATCTGAATTGGTAAAATGCAAGATAATCTACCGTTTTGCCAAATTATCCGTTTGGGATAATTCAGGATAACTCAAATTTTCCTTTTCGGAAAATTCGGGAAAATTACGAGATAATATCACGTTTTCCCAAATTTTCCTCTAGTTTTCCAGATGAGAAAACGCGAGCGTTTTTGCCGTGTATGGGAGTACGTGGGAGTCTATGGGAGTACGTGGCAGTCTATGGGAGTACTTGAGAATATAGGAGAAAATCTCAGGAGTTTTCAAGTACTATAAGTGAAGTACCTACCCATTTTTCGCAGTTCGGCCGCTATAAATGATGAGTGTGGGCTCATGGTGACTTGTGATTGGATGTAGAGACGCATGCGCAGGCAAATTTCCCTGGACCCACTTTTCTCAATTTTCTTTCGAATGCGCGCGCGCTTCTTTTATTTCTTCGTTCGCTGTTTATTGTAAAAAATTGTTATTGAGAAAAGTGGGTCCAGTTCTGGACTAAGAGCTGTTAAAAAACTGGTTTGTTTTCTGAAAATTCTCATGGGAAGTATTAAATTTTTTTATGAATCTTTAGGGGTATCAGTGACGTCATACACTCCACACAAGCATTTAGCTCTGGTTAGCAAATTAATCCTTGGCCTAAACAATGTAAGAAAATTCCTTCATCCAAATTTTTAGAGCCAAAGAAATTGAATTGTTTCAGAAACAAAACATAAAGAAATGTATGGAGTTGAATACTTAAATTGAGTGTATGACGTCACCAGAACAGTTTTGGTGCTAGTCCCCATTTAAGCTAATTTTAACATTCACAATGAACTTAATAATTGTCAGTATCAAAAGTATCATATCAAAACACCAAAGGCATTTGTTTGATGACTAAAAAGTGTGTATTGATGTATATTTTTTAGACCATATGGTTCTAGAGTGGTTTTCATAAACCCGTGAAATAAATACTAGCAGTTAATGTGTAATAGCCAAACATGAACAAAAGAAAACAATTGAATTATAGTCTACTAATGTGTATTAGTTTAGTATTTATTTCACGGGTTTATGAAAACCACTCTATCAGTATATTATCTTTACTCATATTAAAGTATCACTGCAGTAATCATGATTCTTTATGGTATTTCTTAATTTTAATACTGAGATTTTGCCTGCATTGAGAATTCTTGGGAAATTCCTAAGAATTCCTAGGAATTTTTATGCCCTGGCTATACTAGTTTCTTGAGGGTTGGAATTCCTAGGAATTCCCTGTTCCAATTACCGTGAAAATTCACACCTCGATTCTTAGGAATTCTTAGGAATTTTTAAGCCAAAATTCCTAGGAAATCTCTAAGAATTCCTAGGATTTCCCAGCCTTCATTTGCAGGGGTTAAATATAATAATATTGTCCCAACTCTTTACATGAAGGAGTCACATGACAGCTGATGCAGAAAGGGTCAATAATTATTTTATAAGTTGTTATAGTAACTAGACATGTATGTGAAAGTTTTTCACATGTTCAACTACCCTGCTTGGCAGAGTTACATGTCATTCCTAATTTACCTTGCAAAACAAACTAGGAAATTCCTTCTATTCACAGGGGGAAAATATTAAGAAATAGGTAACAATACTAGTCCTGTGTGTTGAACTTTTGTGCACCAGTGCAGGTCAGTGTAAGCTAAAATTATACAAGAATTATGTGATTGTTTTAACATCATCACACTTGCAGCCTGCCTTGGTTAAGTTTGGACCAAAGTTTTCTCTGTTTGTAGCTCCAAGTAGAGAATTTCCAAAAAGTGGAGAAATTAAATGTTAATTAATAGTTTCTTGTTTAATAAATATTTTGAACTTTGAGGTTGATGTTGTTTATTTTATTAGAATATTTATTAAAATATACTGAAATTGGAGTTCACAAAATATCTTAAAATAAGAAGTCCTTTCTTTAATTTCAAGGCATTCAAAATTCTTAAAACAAGAACATTGACCTTCTTTTAAGACTTCAACATTCATAATTCAACAATACATAGACCTTAAATTAAGATGTTAAAAATCTTAATTTAAACAGTTTTGCTCTTGATTTAAGAACAACCGATTTCTTAAATCATGAATTGCTAGTTGTTATTTTGAGCAATTGAACATTCTTATGTGGGGAACTTAAAATAAGAATATCATTTCCTTAAATTAAGAAATTCCACTTTTAGTGTGAGTGTGTATGCAAATTAACCCGACGTTTCCAATCGATGAAATCGATCATCGGAAACCAATCGAAATAATCAATAGAGTCGTTTTCGTATGAGTGGGAAACTTACCGTACCGTATCGTAACTGTACCAGTATCATAGTTTCTATAAAAACATTCGAATTCCTGCTGTAACCGTATCGTATCGTAACCGTAAAGTGCTCCCACTCATACGAAAACCACTCTAATGTTATCGATAATCGATAAAAATCGATAAGTCACAACGAATTCAACTTGGTTATTATCGGTTTTCATTGAAGGTTTGTAGAACGATCTTTTAGTATTTCAGTTGCTGTTTATACATTTCGATTACTACAGTTACTATAAACAGTGATGTGTTATCTATTAAAACCCTAAATTGGCTTCATGCAAGTATGGTTTAATTTCACAACATTGCAAACATACAACCGAACCAATTACTTCTGTTTATATAAGTCCCTGAGGATGATTCTAATATGAATTTATTGTGGTCAATACTTTTCTGTGTCGGGCTGCGATGTTCGTTGTGAACATCCGAAGTCACGTTAATGTTCGCAAGTATGTTTGAACTAGCCATCCACCTTGCAGAGTACGTATCACACAACCTGCTTGTAACCCAAAGTTCAGAAATTCGCCGAACTCAGACCTGGCTGGCAACGCGAACTTCGCAACACTACTCCAGCAGCTCGCAACAAAGGTCGATCACTTTTTAAATTTTGGATTTAAATTGACAAAAAAGTTATCATGAAATATTTTGTTTTGCATCAAAACAACGGAAACAGGTTATTAAAGCAGTTCAAAACTACGGACTCAGACTTTCATTGAAATTCATGATACACTATGACTACATTTTAATATTCTCTTTTCATTTCAGTGTAATGATCCGTGTTTAAATAATTATTGCTACATTGAATAAACCTGGCCACTGAAAAAATTCATCCCGAAAGTCATGGTTTGAATCCCACCAGATCCACTGAATTTTTTCAGTGGCTAGGTTTATTCAGTGTCGTTCAGTCTGCATGAAAACTTACGGAGAAAACTCAAAATACTGTAAAGTTACATTCTAAACAATAGCTATGAAGAATCCTCACCAGTAATGATGTAAGGCAGTGATATACCTCTACCTCAGTGTATAAGCGATATAACAACCCTTGGCTATGTCTCGGGTTGTTATATCGCTTATACACCTCTGTAGAGGTATATACAGTCATGTAACCTTTACTTGTTCACGGCCTTACAACAATGAACTAGTTCACAAAATCTCAAAACGTAAGGCTATTTCATGAAACTTAAAGCTAATCTTTACATATTGTATCCCTTTTTATAGTTCATAACTCATCATTTTTTGCTTGTCATTCCTGTGCTATGTCATTACTAAAGAAACATTTTTTCATGACAGGTGCCAAGTATGTTGGAAAATCATCTCTTCTTTTCAATCTAAGCAAAGCTTTTAATGTCAACTTTCATGTAAGTGTTGTTGTTGTAGGCTGATATAGCTTGTTCTTATTTTTACTGTTCTTATCATTTAACATGCAGGAGAGCCCTCGGGAAATATCTGAAGAGGAATATGAAAAGTACAGGCAGGATTGGAAGGAGAATAAAAAAACAACTCTCATCATAGATAACATTCAAAGGTTGCCTCAGGAAAGTTCAAACTCATATGAGGTTTTGAGAACATTTATGAAAGAAACCAGGACTACAAAATATGTGAGTAACTGCCCTTTTAAAAGTAATATTGTCTTGCAGGTAGGGTTTTGGGTTGTCCAGACGACCTTGTGCTCTGCCCCTAGACCTGACTGTTATTTGATCATATATAATAAATGAGTTACTAAAATTTACTGCTATTGCATTCTAGAATTGGAACATTATTGTTTCATCTTCAAGACATGGTTTTCTTGACTTGTTCAAAAAAAATTTCTTGAGTGTAGATGAGCCTCGCAATCTAATATGTGTAAATCCAGAGAAAGATGTTGGCGAGCAACTGTTTGACAGATTGGTCAAGGTTAGTTCCATCAAACGACAGGACAGGAAAATATGGATTTAAGGCGACTGCCTACTTTTGAGAAATGAAGCTACTACACACGCTTTCGCACATCTACGTATTAATCGACAGCAATTTAGGGAAATCACGTTGAAATCGTCGGGTAAACTATATGCTCTGCGTCGAAATCATTTTGTTTTATCTATTAAAATCAATGCCCTAAATAATGCAGGATTAGCGATGCGACTGCTGACTGTTGACAGGTGTTCTCTTCAAAGAAATGTAAAAATATGCCAGTGCAGTACAGGAGGAATTGAACTTCAATTTGGCATGTTGTTTTGTCCATTTTGGTTCAATCCATAACACTTCGACACAAGTCAGAAATTTGCTTGTGTCGAAGTGTTATGGATTGTCATGCACCAAAATGGACAAAACAACATGCCAAGTCCCATTCCTCCTGTACTGCACTGGCATAAATTTAAATTTCTTCGAAGAGAACGGTAGAAATGACGAGGGATTTTGTCTCTGCCATTGCTTGCTCGAACCCAGATCCCCAAAGATTTGCCACAGACCGGGCAGTTTCTTTTGCTCTTTATCATTCAATTTATAGGCATTATATTTCTCAAAATCTTCCTTCAACTTTTTTCTGAACATTTTTGACCTCTCAGTGCTTGTTTTTGGCATTTTGATAGCTGTTTGTTAGATTTAATTGCAAACTTTACAGTGAAATGAAGAAAGCAATATCTGGTCAGTGGTCTCACACTTTGAGCATGCTCAACTATTCTAAGCATGCTCATTATGGTAACACTACTGACCCAACAAGTAAAACTGAGTATGAAAATCATGGTTTTTAAATGAAATAACACTGTTAGAAAAAGTTTCCCAAAAATGTAATGTCTGCAACGTTTTCCTGTAATGTCCACAACAACTTATTTTGCTAATATCCTATAGACTATTAAAATAACTGGAATCATTACAGTGTCACAAGAGTTTATATATCAGTTTTTTTGGGCTTGTACTTCATGGTGGAATACATATAGGCACCTTACTACTTAATAAACAGGGTTGTACTTACCCGTAACTACTACTATTTCGCATTCACAGGCAGTACTTCACCATCACTAACCGCACTTCACCATCATTTAGCGTAGTTCACCGTAATTAACAGTACCTCGACGCCACTTGCCGTACTTCACCATCACTAGACGTACTTCACCGTCACTTGCCGTACTTCACCGTCATCCAACGTACTTTACCGTCACTGGACGTACTTCGCCGTCACTAAACGTACTTCACCGTCATTCGACGTACTTCACCGTCACTTGCCGTACTTCACCGTCATCCAACGTACTTCACCGTCACTGGACGTACTTCACCGTCATCCAACGTACTTCACCGTCATCAAACGTACTTTACCGTCATCCAAGGTACTTCACCGTCATCCAACGTACTTCACCGTCACTTGCCGTACTTCACCGTCATCCAACGTACTTCACCGTCACTAAACGTACTTCACCGTCACTGGACGTACTTCACCGTCACTGGACGTACTTCACCGTCATTCGACGTACTTCACCGTCACTGGACGTACTTCACCGTCATCTAACGTACTTCACCGTCATTCAACTTACTTCACCGTCACTTGCCGTACTTCACCGTCACTTGCCGTACTTCACCGTCACTAGCCGTACTTCACCGTCATCCAACGTACTTCACCGTCACTAAACGTACTTCACCGTCACTGGACGTACTTCACTGTCATCCAACGTACTTCACCGTCATCCGACGTACTTCACCGTCATTCGACGTACTTCACCGTCATCCAACGTACTTCACCGTCATCCAACGTACTTCACCGTCACTGGACGTACTTCACCGTCATTCGACGTACTTCACCGTCACTTGCCGTACTTCACCGCCATCCAACGTACTTCACCGTCACTGGACGTACTTCACCGTCATCCAACGTACTTCACCATCATCTAACGTACTTCACCGTCATCTAACGTACTTCACCGTCACTGGACGTACTTCATTGTCATCCAACGTACTTCACCGTCACTTGCCGTACTTCACCGTCATCCAACGTACTTCACCGTCACTAAACGTACTTCACCGTCACTGGACGTACTTCACCGTCATCCAACGTACTTCTCCGTCACTAGCCATACTTCACCGTCATCCAACGTCCTTCACCGTCACCCAACGTACTTCACCGTCACTAGCCGTACTTCACCGTCATCCAACGTACTTCACCGTCATTCGACGTACTTCACCGTCACTGGACGTACTTCACCGTCATCCAACGTACTTCACCGTCACTGGACGTACTTCACCGTCATCCAACGTAGTTCACCGTCATTCGACGTACTTCACCGTCACTTGCCGTACTTCACCGTCACCTGCCGTACTTCACCGTCACTGGACGTACTTCACCGTCACTTGCCGTACTTCACCGTCACTAGCCGTACTTCACCGTCACTTGCCGTACGTCACCGTCATCCAACGTACTTCACCGTCATCAAATGTACTTTACCGTCATCCAACGTACCTCACCGTCACTAACCGTACTTCACCGTCACTTGCCGTACTTCACCGTCACTAACCGTACTTCACCTTCACTAACCGTACTTCACCGTCACTAACCGTACTTCACAGTAATCCAATGTACTTTACCGTCACCCAACGTACTTCACCGTCAATGGACGTACTTCACCGTCATCCAACGTACTTCACCGTCATTCGACGTACTTCACCGTCACTTGCCGTACTTCACCGTCATCCAACGTACTTCACTGTCACTGGACGTACTTCACCGTCATCCAACGTACTTCACCGTCATCCAACGTACTTCACCGTCACCCAACGTACTTCACCGTCACTGGACGTACTTCACCGTCATTCGACGTACTTCACCGTCATCCAACGTACTTCACCGTCATCTAACGTACTTCACCATCATCTAACGTACTTCACCATCATTCAACGTACTTCACCGTCACTTGCCGTACTTCACCGTCACTTGCCGTACTTCACCGTCACTAGCCGTACTTCACCGTCATCCAACGTACTTCACCGTCACTTGCCGTACTTCACCGTCACTTGCCGTACTTCACTGTCACTAGCCGTACTTCACCGTCACTTGCCGTACTTCACCATCACTAGCCGTACTTCACCGTCACTGGACGTACTTCATCGTCATCCAACGTACTTCACCGTCATCCAACGTACTTCACCGTCATCCAACGTACTTCACCGTCACCCAACCTACTTCACCGTCACCCAACGTACTTCACCGTCATCCAACGTACTTCACCGTCACCCAACGTACTTCACCGTCACCCAACGTACTTCACCGTCACCCAACGTACTTCACCGTCACTAGCCATACTTCACCGTCATCCAACGTCCTTCACCGTCACCCAACGTACTGCACCGTCATTAAACGTACGTCACCGTCATCCAACGTCCTTGACCGTCATCCACCGTACTTCACCATCACTAGCCGTACTTCATCGTCACTAACCGTACTTCACCGTCATCCAATGTACTTTACCGTCAATCAACGTACTTCACCGTCACTGGACGTACTTCTCCGTCATCCAATGTACTTTACCGTCATCCAACGTACATCACCGTTTTCTTTTTAAACAATTTGGGTAAGATCGAGGTGAGATGTTTCAGAAATTATGAAAATGCTGACAGTTTCGTTCTAAGACTTCTAACGTTCTTGCAAAAAAATTCCTATAAATTAATTTGATAAGCTGCAAATTTGACGAAAAAGCATGCTACTGTAAACTACAAAACAAATGGAAATAAACAGTTGTTTATGTGTGTATGTTGTCCGTTCACATCACACAGAACTTTAGATCTGCTTCTTGAATTTCCCAAAGTTTCTCCTACGATTTTCATCAATTGGTCTCACTGAAAAGAATCGCGATGGTTGTTGTATCCAAAGAATAAATTTCTCAACTTCTGAATGTGAAGATTAATTATTGAACCGTGCCTGGGTCATCGTTGTTCTCAGCCATGTCTCTAACCGTTGAGCTGCTGAAAACGACCTTTCTCCAGATGCACTGGTTGATGGATTTACAAGGACTAGCTTAATGCATACTTTCACAATTTGGCTGATCAAAGCCCTTTCCGATGTTTCCAAATCTTTAACGTTACTGAATTTTCTCTCTCAGTCATCTGGGAACAAATTTCCGTTGAAATAAAAAAGCTAAGCTACTTACAGTTCAAAAAACACTATAAGTTGTTTCTAATTAAATCACAAAGGTTATAGATATATTTAATTCCTTTTTTTCTTCTTTATCTTCCTCTGTTATTCTTTAATATATAAGATAAATATCATCATAAATTTCGAGTAAATAATCTGCCATGTCACCGTTCACACCAATTCTATTAAAATCACCAAGTGGCAGTAGCCAGCCCAAAAGCCTTGCTCCTCTGGCTACCGCACACTTCCAAAATTTATATTTAACCAACACATCCTAACTGTCTATCTCTTATTGTTTATATTATTATATAAGAGAAACATGTAACATTAAAAGAAGTGTCAATAAAAAAAACTTGAAACTTGAAACGTAAATTAGGGCTATGAAATTAAAATTATGTTTATTATGTTTATTGTTACATTTCTGTTAAACCTACAATAAAATCACTCCATTCAAGGCTTTCAAATTAAAGGATTAGCACATTTTTATTTTTTAAGCACATGTAAATATGTGAGTTTTTGATTATTACTCCAATTGTTCTTCTTTTTTGCCTGCATAAGAATGTGCACCACCATTCTCAAACTCACTAAGAATTTTTTTACTCTTAGACATTTTCTCCCCAGCCTGTTGCTACTTAGTCATGTACTAAGTAGCAAATTTTGATGAAAAAAAATATAAACCCTCTACAATCCTGAATCCGGCCAACTTTAGTCTCTATACTACTGAGTCAATCCGATGGAAATCTTATTTGGCCTACAGCCGCGTGCTTTCAAATGTTTTCTCGTGTTTGAACCCACGATGAAACGCTCGTATTAGTTTTTCAAATATTACTTCAAACCTTTTTACACCAGGACACCCTAACAAACAAACAAGCGAAGAAACAAACAAACCCCATCTAATATCTTTTTCTACACATAATGAAGTATTTGTTCATGCACTTTACATGTAGCAATTAACATAACGTCATATGATTTGCAGGAAAGCGGTTGCGATCAAGTACCAGAAGCAAGAACAATAACTAACAATGTTAATGTTGTTGTAACATGTTCTTATTTTTTCATTTTTTTTATTTTATCAACATTCTGAAAGTTGACATTTATTTCCAAAAAGAAACAAATCAAACCTCTAGTCTACTACAGAATTTTGTGACAGTTCAAGTTTTAAAGTGCACCTAACCCCCTGTTATTTCCAATTTTGATAAAAAGCCGACCATTTCTAAGAAAGTCTAAGATAAAGTGACTTGACTTCAATGAATTCCAAAGTTTATACACATACTCCAACTTTGTATCAAAATGGGAAATAACAGGGGCACTTTAAGTGTCCACTTAATGAAATTAGTTTAGCTAACAAATGATTTTAGTAAAATTGGGTTCGGTAACATATTATTCAATATAATAATAATTATGACAATCTTGATTGACAGTTAGATCATTTTCTTTAATGAATGTAAATTTTTTATTAACTACAAATCATCTCAATTGTACATAACTTTGAGAACCAAATATATACAATAATTATTACTTGGAATTTTGCTATTATGTTCCATTAAGCAATATCAATCAATAATTTATCAGAGAGACATGGTTTGAAAATAAACATTCCATTTTGCTCCATGTGAAGTAAATGTTATCGGTCAAATATTGTGTTAAGTTCCAGAAATTACCTATACCTACACCAAGGAGAAAATCCCTACCCAGGTCCCTGGAATTTCTACTTTTGTTCTATATACACAGTAAGTTCTAAACCATGTTTAAAAATTTCCATCACCCTTTGGTTGGGTATTGATATTTTCTGGAACTATACATTCAAAGTAGTTAGTATTTGACAGTTAGATTTGTGGGCTGGTTAACAAATAGTAATAATATGTATAATTCCAGTAAATATCCAAATCCCATACTTTAGGACCTGTTCACATGAGAGAGAGAGAGTGCCCCTATGTTGTAGGATTACTCCAGGTTGAAGAGTTTCACTTCTCGCCTTTCTTAATTTGAAATGAAAATGTATAGGGCTATCCCTAGGGGGTAGAGCCATGACTTGTTTTTCTTCGGTTTATGTAAGGGACGGAGCATTAGATGTCTGAACGTGCACAATAAATACCGTATTTACTCGAATAAGCGCCTCCCCCGAATAAGCGCCTCGCCTCGTTATAGTATACTAATACCAGTACTGTTGTAGTAGTATATAACATTGATATTATTGATATTAAGAGGAAATCATACTTTGATGGTTGTGTACGCCTTTCCTCTCAATTAATAAGCGCCTCCCTCGAATAAGCACCTCCCCCGAATAAGCGCCCCTTTTTAGACGTGAAAAATTTAATAAGCGCCGGGGCGCTTATTCGAGTAAATACGGTAAGTGCCAAAAAAAAACGTGCATGTTGAGAAAAAATTCCTGCATCGCCACGAAGAATAAAAATGCCTTTTCAAAAACAAAAAAAATCGGCCAGGCTCATAAACGTTCAACGTTCGCAAAGCAGTACAAAAAAGTTTTTAGATGAATTTCCTTTAAAATCTTGTCATTTAAAAATAATTGTTTGGCAAGTCAAAAACCGAGAAACAAAAGTTTCCTGGAAAAGGCCTGGACGACCTTAAAAGATAATAGATCTGAGGTTTATCCAGCAGTTTTAATCGTATGTATTTTAATTTTGATGAGCTGCAAAAATGATTATAAGGGAATTCTAGAATCAAATTCCTAATTCTTTATTCCAATTAACGCTACGAAATCGTGTACGGAGTTCGGTAAAAATGTGGAAAGTTTACGACAATCCCATCATTGAAGTTGTATTTTTATTTTTTATGTCGAAAAAGTGCTAAGTACTGTCTTAAATAAAAAGAAAGAAGGGGTCACCGTATTATTTCAAGAGTTAGAAAAGCACAAGAGATCATATCCATATGAAAAATGCGCGTAACAAATAATAAACATTATTATTATTATCAAAAAGAGAAAACGAACACAAAATGTTACTCTCAACCCATGATCCTTAGCGGGAACATATTTATAGCATCCTAGAATAAATTAGCAATCAGTTGAGTTCGACAATGTAACACGATAAGATGTACTTCCGACAATAACTTGTAAGTATTTCCTCTTTTTTATATGTTTCTTGTTTATGAATGTGTAAAAGGTAATTCTAGGCATTTATTTCTCCATAGTTCGAACCATTATACTTCGCCATTATAGTCTACACATTGTATTCTACGCATTATTATCGTCATTAATTTACCGTGTAACCGTCAAATAAAGAAATGAGTTCGAAAGCTAGATGTCGCAACGAATTGAATTCTCAAAGTCTACACAAAATATCACCCATATTTTAGCCATTTCTCGCGCCGGCATTTTCAGTGGATAATATTAACTAAATTTAAAAGTTCGAGGTTAAATACCTACAATCGGCGCCTTTTTGAATGACACATTTGTGGAAGAAAAAGGCCTATCCCTACTAAATTGCTCCTCACTGGCAACTAAGTTTGTTTAATTCAGTCATTCCCCCCTCCCCCTATTCAATGTTGAAGTGAGAAAAGTCTCCCACCCTGGAATCTGACCAGTGGACAACATTGCTTAGGGGGCGAGGGGGAAAAAGTCACAATTCATAAACTTAGAATTTTGACCATTTTTTTCGCAAGTGTGTCAATTCAAAAAGGCGCCGATTGTAGATTACATAGTGTACAGGGTTTCTTGATTAATTTTTTTCGATATTTGGATGACAAAATATAATTTTCTACTAAACTAGTTAGCCTGCGTGCATGCAGCCAAACCAAAACCCTGTATAAAATTACTAGGGTTTACGTTCGGCTAGTTGCACGAAGGCTACAAAAAATCAGCCAGACACGAAAAGCAACGAGAATAATATGTAATCGCAACAAATTTTTGCGAATCGGGCCAATTTGTCTCCTTTCCCGAACGAAGATTATCAAAAATCGGGCCGACATATCGTGCGAAGTTATGTGAAATTCAGAACAGTATGCTTCATTCTCGAAAAAATGTGCTTGTTCAACTGTACGAAAAACAAGCAAAAACAAGGACGGTCAGTTAAGATATTTGGTGATCTCATTGAAATTTTTGTATTTTGGAAATCCACACTTATATATGATGCGGCTTATTCGAGATACGAGCCTGACAGGAGTGTTCACTGTCAACGGAAACTTCGGAATGACGCCTAAAAGACATACCTGAGTCTTATCCTGGTGGGATGTCGGTAAAGGACGTTGGATGACGGTAAAGGACGTTGGATGACGGTAAAGTACGTTAGATGACGGTAAAGTACGTTGGATGACGGTAAAGTACGTTGGATGACGGTAAAGTACGTTGGATGACGGTGGAGTACGTTTAGTGACAGTGAAATACGTTGGATGAGGGTAAAGGACGTTGGATGACGGTGAAGTACGTTCAGTGACGGTAAAGTACGTTGGATGACGGGTGAAGTACGTCCAGTGACGGTGAAGTACGTTGGGTGACGGTGAAGTACGTCCAGTGACGGTGAAGTACGTTGATTGACGGTAAAGTACATTGGATGACGGTGAAGTACGGTTAGTGACGATGAAGTACGTTGGATGACGGTGAAGTACGTTGATTGACGGTAAAGTACATTGGATGATGGTGAAGTACGGTTAGTGACGATGAAGTACGGCTAGTGACGGTGAAGTACGGTTAGTGACGGTGAAGTACGTTAGATGACGGTGAAGTACGTTGGATGACGGTGAAGTACGTTGGATGATGGTAAAGTACGTTTGATGACGGTGAAGTACGTTGGATGACGGTGAAGTACGTCCAGTGACGGTGAAGTACGTTGGATGACGGTGAAGTACGTCCAGTGATGGTGAAGTACATTGGGTGACGGTGAAGTATGTCCAGTGACGGTGAAGTACGTTGATTGACGGTAAAGTACATTGGATGACGGTGAAGTACGGTTAGTGACGATGAAGTACGTTGGATGACGGTGAAGTACGTTGATTGACGGTAAAGTTCATTGGATGACGGTGAAGTACGGTTAGTGACGATGAAGTATGGCTAGTGACGGTGAAGTACGGTTAGTGACGGTGAAGTACGTTAGATGACGGTGAAGTACGTTGGATGACGGTGAAGTACGGTTAGTGACGGTGAAGTACGTTGATTGACGGTAAAGTACATTGGATGACGGTGAAGTACGGTTAGTGACGATGAAGTACGTCTAGTGACGGTGAAGTACGGTTAGTGACTGTGAAGTACGTTAGATGACGGTGAAGTACGTCCAGTGATGGTAAAGTACGTTGGATGACGGTGAAGTACGTCCAGTGACGGTGAAGGACGTTCAGTGACGGTGAAGTACGTCCAGTGACGGTGAAGTACGTCTAGTGATAGTAAAGTACGTTGGATGACGGTGAAGTACGTCCAGTGACGGTGAAGGACGTCCAGTGACGGTGAAGTACGTTGGATGACGGTGAAGTACGTTGGATAACGGTGAAACACGTCCAGTGACGATGAAGTACGTTGGATGACGGTGAAGTACGTTGGATGACGATGAAGTACGTTGGATGACGGTGAAGTACGTTGGATGACGATGAAGTACGTTGGATGACGGTGAAGTACGTTGGATGACGGTGAAGTACGTCCAGTGACGGTGAAGGACGTCCTGTGACGGTGAAGTACGTTGGATGACGGTGAAGTACGTTGGATGACGGTGAAGTACGTTGGGTGACGATGAAGTACGTCCATTGACGGTGAAGTACGTTGATGGACGGTAAAGTACATTGGATGACGGTGAAGTACGTTTAGTGACGATGAAGTACGGCCAGTGACGGTAAAGTACGTCCAGTGATGGTGAAGTACGTTAAAGTACGTTTAGTGACAGTGAAGTACGTCCAGTGACGGTGAAGTACGTCCAGTGACGTTGAAGTACATTGGATGACGGTGAAGTACGGTTAGTGACGGTGAAGGACGTCCAGTGACGGTGAAGTACGTTTAGTGACGGTGAAGTACGGCTAGTAACGGTAAAGTACGTTGGATGACGGTGAAGTACGTCCAGTGACGGTGAAGGACGTCTAGTGACGGTGAAGTACGTTTAGTGACGGTGAAGTACGGCAGGTGACGGTGAAGTACGTCCAGTGACGGTGAAGTACGTTGGATGACGGTGAAGTACGTCCAGTGACGGTGAAGTACGTTGGATGACGGTAAAGTACGTTGGATGACGGTGAAGTACGTTGATTGACGGTAAAGTACATTGGATGACGGTGAAGTACGTCCAATGACGGTAAAGTACGTTGGATGACGGTGAAGTACGGCAAGTGACGGTGAAGTACGTTGAATGACGGTGAAGTACAGCAAGTGGCGTCGAGGTACTGTTAATTACGGTGAACTACGCTAAATGATGGTGAAGTTCTGTTAGTGATGGTGAAGTACTGCCTGTGAGTGCGAAGTAGTAGTAGCTACTATTTATAAAAGTAGTAAGGTGCCTATATGTATTCCACCATGAAGTACAAGCCCTTTTTTGGCTCTGAGTGTAATAGTGCAGGCATATCGTTCAGAATTGTTCAGTTTTTTGCTACAAGCATGAAAATTGGTACAATGATAGAAGGCAACATGCTGACTAATTCCTGATATAGCGCCACGCCCAAAAATTAATACTTCCAGTTTTACACATGTGGAATTAATTTCCACTTAAAATTAAATACAATTGTTGCATTAACTAGTTGTTTCATGAAATGTGATAATTCTTTACAAGTACTGTTCCTTTTACCTAGCTGACTATAGTGCCCCACCCTATTCCTCGTACTTCCAGTTTTATGTTAATGGTTTTAATTAAATTCAAAATTACTGAAAATAACCGTTTTCTACAATGCTATCACTACCAACTAATCCTATTTGGTCTAATGATGTATGCCCTTTTCATTTCACATGCACTGCCACACCCTAAACTTAGTACTGCCAGTATAGATACATAGGAATACCTCAAGTCTCAAGTATCCAAAATTATTCACCTTGTTTTAAAGTCAAGGAGATAGAATAATAGACGGATATGATTGAAACAACGCAATTTGAATAACATGCAACCATGGCACGGCCTTTTCAAAAGTACTTCCAGTAATAATACTTTGGAATTGATGATCTGGAATTAGGTTTGGGTGTATGGCAATCTGACATCTTTCTGAACGTATTCCTGCATAAAGGCCACTGTTATTGCACTTCACTCGTAACAATCAATAATTCTCACTATTTTATAATTTTCCACATAAAGAAAACCCATTCACAATAGCCTGATCAATTACACATGATTGTGAAGACCCAGTTTAATACAGAATGTCTCCAGGGTTGATGTAATGTGGAGCGAATATTGCTGCACTGATAGCCTCAAATCACATACCATATCTGAAGTTAACAAAGTCATGGTCAATCAAAGCGTGTAGAGCCAACAAGTACTCTTATACCATGCAACTGGGAAAGATTCCTCAGGGTATTGGCCTTTTTTTATTTTTAGCTGAAATTTGCAAATCCATCATATTGCCCAACAAGAAACACTTGATTTCTTCTGTTGGAAAAAATTAGTGTTGAACGGGAATTCGCTGGATTCCTTAGGTTTTTGAGAGCTTTTTACCTTTAGTTGAAATTTGCAAATTAAAGTCATCAAGTTGCCTGGAAACATACACTTGATTTCTTCTTTTGGACAAGGATTTGCACGTGATGTAGAACGGGAATTCACTGGATTGGCAACATGCACTCAAGAGGAATCAGACTCAAGGCTTTTTTTTTCATTTGTAAGGATTGTGTCAACTATGCAATTCAGAAACTCCTTACCCGTACTCTCGACACTGATGTGGTGGTGTTGGCAGTCGCCATGTTTGGAGAGGACGCAGAAAGATCTTTCCACATTATTGCAGTATTAAAGTTTTCAGAGCACTAGGTCCTAGCAAAGCAGCTGCATTTCCTGCTTTCCATGGCTTCCACGAATTTTAGGAGCAAGGATCGCACAGTTGGTTAGTGCGAGAGGTCCCAAGTTTGATCCCCATCGAATATCAGTGACTTCCTATCCTTGTTTCGACTTCTGATCTTTCCGTGTAGCTTTAATATACTGTAAATACTCTTAAAATGAAGCATCGGTGGAGAGCGGAAGAAAAGGGCCCATCTTCAATTGCTTTTTCCTCTGGCTCTGGAAATAGGCCTACTCCGGGCACTAAAATCGCCGTAATTTTGGGCGATTTTAGCAAAATTATCCCCAAAGATACTCAAAACTTAGGGCGATTTTGGGCGATTTTGGGCGATTTTGGGCGATTTTAGGGCCTGCGCACCAACGTCCCACGATTTTGAAGTAAAAACTTCAACTTTTCATTTCTTTGTCTTCACGGCTGCAATGAAATGTCTATATTCGGGAAAATCTCTGCCTTGCAGACTTGAAGGTATTGTTTGCAAAAGTAAAAACAACATTTGAACGACCTTTGAATGATTTTGTATGTAAAGATCTGTTGGAAATATATGTCAGTCTACTGCAGCAGTTTGTTGTACTACTGTACAGTTAAACTAACTTTTGCCAAGTCAATGGGGATAACATCCCATCTGCAGCACTCCGCCAAAATACATTAAGAGACTAACCGCTTATCAAGCCAGGTCAGTCGTTGCAGCTACCCTCTGCGCCGTACTTGGCAGTAGACAAAGGCGGACCGAAAAGATTAAATTGACGCAATTGAGGGAAAACCAAGCAAGAGATTTTGGAAATGTGTAGCCACCTGACCAGATGTAAATGTCAGCAAGATAAAAATGTGCAAAATTGCAGCTCGTGTGCACAGCCATGTGTGATTGTGGAGGCGATTGCAAATGGAATAAATTTGTTTGGGAAGTTGAAATAATAAAATTTAATGATTGCTACGAGTTAACTGCAATAGCCCTCTCCCTTGTCAAAGATTCTTACCTTACTGAATATTAGATTTTCCATAATCCAAAATTGATAAATCTCAGTAACCCCAATAATCAATTACAATGTACTATTACTGGAAGTACTTTTTAAAAGGCGTTGCCATGGTTGCATGTTATTCAAATTGCGCTGTTTCAATCATATCCGTCTATTATTCTATCTCCTTGACTTTAAAACAAGGTGAATAATTTTGATACTTGAGAGACTTGAGGTATTCCTATGTATCTATACTGGCAGTACTAAGTTTAGGGTGTGGCAGTGCATGTGAAATGAAAAGGGCATACATCATTAGACCAAATAGGATTAGTTGGTAGTGATAGCATTGTAGAAAACGGTTATTTTCAGTAATTTTGAATTTAATTAAAACCATTAACATAAAACTGGAAGTACGAGGAATAGGGTGGGGCACTATAGTCAGCTAGGTAAAAGGAACAGTACTTGTAAAGAATTATCACATTTCATGGAACAGCTTGTTAATGCAACAATTGTATTTAATTTTAAGTGGAAATTAATTCCACATGTGTAAAACTGGAAGTATTAATTTTTGGGCGTGGCGCTATATCAGGAATTAGTCAGCATGTTGCCTTCTATCATTGTGCCAATTTTCATGCTTGTAGCAAAAAACTGAACAATTCTGCACTTTTTGTGCACGATATGCCTGCACTATAATGTTCGCAACGTGGAATGGCCCATTATATCATATTTTTGTTTATTTTTGTAACATACGAAAAAATAAATTTTTGTGGGTATTTTTTTCGATTTTGTAAGAGCACTGAAAGCACCAAATATGAAAAACCAAGGTATTTATTTGTCTTTTTGTCAAAAATATCCATTTAGTATTCTAAAATGGTTCACTAGCCGTCATTTCCGCAATTATTTAGTTTATAAAGAGCTATTATCTTATGAGCTGTAATTTTTTTCTGATCACTTCCGGTGGTGCAATTTTCGCTTCAAAAACTCGTGCATAGGCACCCATAAAATGCTGATTATCTCGAAAACAAGCTCGGGACAACCCATTATTCTTTTCAGATTTGGAATCTGCATTACATTTCACTTCAGAAAATTGTAGTTTAAAAATAAGTTTAAATTTATTTCCAAAAGTAGCCAGTCACCTTAAGCATTTGCTAAAGAGTCAAATTGAAATCTGTCACACTTTTCATCCTGGGCTGAGATTTCGTCCCTGTGCTGAAAGGGATGAACAGACAAATGACCGCATACCGAGGTAAAGGTTGCCCCAGATGGTTTTGTCCTGGGGGTTGGTACTTCGTGTATTGTTGTAATTATGGTAATTTAGTCATGTAGGGTATTCTCAAGGGATATCTATTGTTCGTATGCTCGTTAGCATATATAATAATTCATTATATTGCATATATAATAATTCATTATATTGAATATTCGGTATTTTAAAAATGTATTGTTATAAATATGTGAAAAAATGGATTTGCTGTCAGCGAATTGATTTCATGGCTTGATGGTTAGGTTTAGGGTTAGTGTTGGGATTGGCATTGAATTGTTCGAATCTTGCTCGGAACGTTCTTTCAAGGGATTTTTTCTAAATGAGGAAAATTTGAATCCTTGAAAATATTCTAAGTGCCTAATGTATTAAATACACAGGGTTCGTGCTCCTTGAAAACTCCTTGAATTCAATTGTAGTTTTCAAGGGCACTTGAAAAGCTCTTGAATTTTCGAATTTATGCTATATTCCTTGAAAACTCCTTGAATTTATGGATAATCGAAAAAATACTCCAATATTTCTAGTCAAGCAAAGTGTTTTTTATAAATCGTAAGTCGTAACACCCCGTAAACGACAATAATGTAGCTAGCAATACTCCTTGAAAATCGTATTTTTTGTCCTTGAATACTCCTGGAATTTTAAATTTTTATCCCAGCACGAACCCTGAATACATAATGTTAACGACACACGAAGTACCTACCGACCTGGGACAAAAACACCCATGTAAACAGGGCCTTACCATATATGCGGCTCAATAAACTTATTTAGTTTATTTTTCAAGAGTTTACATTGTTGGAGTGAGTGAGTGACACTTCCTGTTCATTGGTCAAAATTACTCTTGTACTACAGTAATTTGTTTTTTTATTTTTATTTTTTTTTGAAAATGTTTCATGTTAATACTTTTTCAGCCTGTTGTTGCCTTCTAGTTTTAGAATGTATGTCTCCCAATTTTGACTTTTGACAATTGAATCCTAATTGCAGACGACTTGTACTAAAGAACAAAAGAGTCGAATACTAACCGAAGTGGGCTGGTTGCCTGGTGCCATTGCAAGATTCTCAACATTTACGACTGCAAAGCGTGAAATCACAGATGACACTGTGGAATCTTGGTTGGAGGAAGAGAAGAGGACAATCACAACGCTTATCACAGTCAGTCAAGGCAATTATGAAAATGTATTTGGAATTACTTATGGCAGAGTACTAGCAATTTTATCCAGTGGCAGCGACATAGATCTTCAAAGTATTGGTACCATACCAGCACTTCTATCATGGACATTCATGAAATCAAATGATAATCCCTTTGATATCATATCCAGTGTGAGTGTGGTGAGCCCTGTGTTCAACAGGCATGTTTAGCAATGTTCCTTGGAAACAAAGAAAATCTCAAAGCTCAGTTGGAATGCATCTATGATGTGGCAGGTAATAAGATACAACTAGCCGTAATGCTGCGAGTAGATATTAGGCAGTATTACATAAAAACAATAATCTGGAATACATGTGCACACATTTATATAAAACTTGTGAGTTCTAAGGGTGTTGGAATTTGGGGGGGGGGTAGGGGGGTTAGGTTGTTGCTATGGAAAATGTAAAACCAACTAAGCCCCCGGTCTGTGGCAAATCTTTGGGGGTCTGGGTTCGAGCAGCAATAGCAGAGAGAAAATCTCTCGTAATTTCTGCCATTCTCTTCAAAGACGTGCAGTACAGGAGGAATGGGACTTCAATTTGGCATGTTGTTTTGTCCATTTTGGTGCGTAACAATCCATAACACTTCGACACAAGCAAATTTCTGACTTGTGTTGAAGTGTTATGGATTGTTACGCAATAAAATGGACAAAACAATATACCAAATTGAAGTCCCATTCCTCCTTCACTGCACTGGCATAGTTTTAAATTTCTTCGAAGAGAACGGTAGAAATTACGAGATTTTCTCTCTGCCATTGCTGCTCGAACCCAGACTCGACCCAGAACCTCAAAGATTTGCCACAGACCGGGGAAGCCCACTTCATTGGACATAAAACCAGAGTTGGTCAAATCACAAGCAGCCCAATCTCATTATCTGGCAATGAATATATAGTGTGACAACAAGCCATCACTGCACGAAAATTTGTGGTTACTAAAATACAACATTTAATGTGTCTTGTGCATTTGTTATTTCTACGTAAAATGGTTATTTGAACGGTTTTTCTTACCTCGTATCCCCCTAGTCTAAATAACTATTATTATGGAATCTTTATTTTTTCCTTTTCATATTCAGTACAAAGCGGGTTTCTCGACCTAAGACATTTGTACTTAACGTTATGTGAACATGTATAATTACTTAACAAATCCGTAAAATGTTTTCACGATTTCAGTGTTCTGTGATTGTATCCACTTTTGACATTTTTGAATCAGGTAGTCTTGCTCTTTTTCATTCGATGTAATTGTTCCAAGTGCTTTTTGTAGTTCTTTGTTGTATCCTCCTAGGAAGTCGAAGACGATGTTAATTTGCGTGACTTCTGTATCTTTATAGATGTTTTTCAATCCTTGACGCAGGTCATTGTATTTTTCTTGTTTTTTTGTTGTTTTTTCTCGGATTTTGCCTACTTGACATACTGTTCCTTCTAGTAAGATCCACTTCTTGTTGTCTTTGTCCATCACAGCTACATCTATTTTGTTTGCTCCATTTGCAGGGGCTCTTTCCAGTTGGAATGGGATATCCCATGTTATTTTTGCTTTTTCGTTCTCCAGTACAGCCGGGGGTGGTTTCTGCTTGTACCAAGGTTTGCTGTTGTCACTTTCTTCAAAACCATATAAGTTGAGTAGTTGATGATAGATCGGTCTGAGCATTTTGTCATGCCTGCTTTTATAAAGACTTTGTGCAATTGTTGGGCATGCGCAAAGTATGTGCGTGGTCGATTCAGTGGATGAGTGACACATTATTATTATTATTAGTAGTAGTAGTAGTAGTAGTAGTAGTAGTAGTAGTAGTAGTATTAATTATTATTATTAGTATTAGTACTTAGTATTAGTATTAGTATTAGTATTAGTATTAGTATTAGTATTAGTATTAGTATTAGTATTAGTATTAGTATTAGTATTAGTATTAGTATTAGTATTAGTATTAGTATTAGTATTAGTATTAGTATTAGTATTAGTATTAGTATTAGTATTAGTATTAGTATTAGTATTAGTATTAGTATTAGTATTAGTATTAGTATTAGTATTAGTATTAGTATTAGTATTAGTATTAGTATTAGTATTAGTATTAGTATTAGTATTAGTATTAGTATTAGTATTAGTATTAGTATTAGTATTAGTATTAGTATTAGTAGTAGTAGTAGTAGTAGTATTATTAGTATTAAGATATGGGGCAGGGATTATCAAATGGCTAGCAGAAGAACTGAGAGACTTGGACAGAACAACACGAAAGATGATGACCATGAATGGAGCTTTGCATCCTAAAAGTGATGTACACAGACTTTATGTACCAAGGAAGAAAGGAGGAAGAGGGCTAGTTGGGTGTGAGGGATGTGTTAGAACTGAAGAAAATAACCCTTTTAAAGGGAGTAATGGCAGTGGGTATGATAGAGACAGAAGATGTGAAAAGTAAGGATGATTTCAAAGAGGGTATCAAAACTTCAAATTTCAACACCTGGAAGGAGAAAGGGATGCATGGACAGTTTATAAGACAGGTTGATGAAACCGCTGATACTGGTAAATGTTGGGAATGGCTTAGAAAAAGTGACCTAAAAGTTCAAACAGAAGCCTTGATATGTGCAGCACAAGAACAAGCAATACGGACAAACTATGTTAAATTTAATATTGATAAAACAGTGGAGTCACCATCCTGTAGATTGTGTGGTCAAAAAAGTGAGACTGTAAACCATGTTATTAGTGAGTGTGCAAAGTTAGCACAGAGAGAATACAAAAGGAGGCATGATAAGGTAGGGAAAATAGTGCATTGGAAACTTTGTGGGAAATACAACCTTGATAGAAAGCAAAAGTGGTATGAGCATGAACCAGAGAGTGTTATGGAGAATGATGCTGTTAAGATACTTTGGGATGTGAATATACAGTGTGACAATGTAATTGGAGCACGAAGACCAGATATTGTTGTTATTGAAAAAGAGGGAAGAATATGTAAGATAGTTGACATTGCGATCCCAGGTGATAGTAGAATTTGTGAAAAGGAAACAGAAAAAGTAGAAAAGTATCAGGACCTTAAGATAGAGATTGGACGATTATGGAACATGAGAAAGGTAATGGTAATTCCAGTAGTGATAGGTGCTCTTGGGTGTGTTACTAAGAGCTTGGATAAATGGTTGGAAAAATTAGACATTCAAATCAACACAGCTTTTCTCCAGAAGACAGCACTCCTAGGAACAGCAAGGATTTTGAGAAGAGTTATGAAGAGTTATGAACTCACGAAGAGGGAGCCCTTTGGACCCTGATCATTTGTTATGATCCGCTCTCTAGTGTAATCATTCAGCATAAAACCAGCTTGTGTAAAGACAAAATAATAATAATAATAATAATAATAATAATAATAATAATAATAATAATAATAATAATAATAATAATGATAATAATAATAATAATAATTTGTTAGCGTTCCTTCTTGCTGTCGATTTTAACTTTTTGTCTAATCTTACTTTTTGTCAAGCTACGATCACAAAAAGTAAGATTAGACAAAAAGTTAAAATCGACAGCAAGAAGGAACGCTAACAAATGGTTCGACAATAATGAGAGGAAATTCTACGAACACTGCAAGAATGTAATTAAAGCTGACCCAGACAATGCAAAACCAATCTTCATAAATCCTAACAAGATGTCTACTAATTCCACAAGCAGCGAACTTTCAACAGAAGACTTTGAGAAATTCTGGAAACCCATCTGGGAAAAAGAGAACGATACTAACTTAGACTCGGCATGGATAGATGACGTGAGAAACGCTATGAACATAAACAGATCAACCCCAACAACGGAAGCGATTAATATTGAAGAGAAGGACATTCAAGCCAGTTTGAAGAACAAACGAAACTGGAGCTCACCCGGCAGGGACAGAATTACGAACTTCTGGATCAAAAAACTAACCATTACCCACAAAGGAATAGCTCAGGCACTCAACAAGATGATTAACACTGAACAACCACTCCCACAATGGCTACTCAAGCATGTTAAGGCATGGTCTGAAACACCGGCTTTGACCCCCTGCGTTGATGATATCCCGAAAACCCGCAATCGATCCCGTAGCAGATTTCAAGATGGCGTCAGTAGTTGGCGTCAGTGCCAAATCAGTTTCTTTGCCTTTTTTACCTAATGAAACTTGATAAGAAACTTTCTTTGACGTTTAAAAAGACTCACTTCGTTTGCAAACATCCTTGTACGAAGAAGATTGACCACAGAGTAATTTTTTCGTGCACTTTTATGTACTCGCATGCATGCATGCGGACTACCGTAAATTAGCCGTTGAGAACCGTTGAGATTGTGAAGTCGGAATGGAGATTTAAATACAATTATTTGCTCCCAATGTTGCTCAATACACAGTCGACAGTGGCAAGAAAGACTTGAAACTATCTGGTCTTCGTGTTAAGGTGAGAAATGTTCAATTCTTGTTATTTTTAAGCTAATATTTGCAGTTTTAATAGGATGCAACTTCAAGATATTTAACTTAACTTCAATTGTTTTATAAATTTAGTGATGATTGTGTACAGTTTTTCTAATTTACATGCAATGCGCTGTATTACTAAATTGACTTTGTATATTAAATTTCTTCAATCACTCAAAAATTTATGTTGTAAAGAGGGATGGACATGTAAGCTTAAATAAGCTTAAACCTTACTTTAGCAATAAATTATCTGATGATGGACAGTTGAGACTGCCCGAAATATCATTTAGTCACAAAACTTCTCGTCATTCTATTTATCATTAAATAAGCTTATTTACACATTTGTACATATTAAGCTAAACTTAAACATTCCAAAACAATAGCTCAAGATGTACATGTTCAAAATGAAATCCCTTGTAAATTAATCCTGTATTATCATAATATCTCTAGACTGTTTTTACATCTCAAAATAAAATCCCTTGTTAATAATCTTGTATCATATGATATCTCTAGACTGTTCTTACATCTCAAAATGAAATTCCTTGTAAATAATCCTGTATTATCATAATATCTCTAGACTGTTCTTACATCTCAAAATGAAATCCCTTGTAAATAATCCTGTATTATCATGATACAATGTATCTCTAATCCACTGTTCTTACATCTAAAAATGAAATTCCTTGAGTGAAAATTAAAAACGTGCATGTAATGTGACTGCAATTAATTAAGCTGAATTATTGGATGAAACTGAGTATATGCCCCCAGTGGATAACAACCTCTGAGGTCTTCATTTTATAGGTGAATTGTTATTTTCCATGAGTTCAGCAGCCTTAAGGCAATTTGCTTTTTCTTTGAGAGATCTTTATGGTCTGTGCTTTTCATGTAGTCATTTTGATTGGGTATTCGGTTATTCTCTATCACAAAGTCCTGGTCCCAGCATTTTAATTGATCTTTTAGAGTCTTGACTGTTTGAAGTATTTTTGTCTGGATCTTAACTAAGACTGATTCATATTTTTTAGCATAAAAATATGATTTGGGATTTTCTGCTAGTTTTTGTTTCAGTCTATCAATCTCATAAACATCATCTGTTCTACCTATAAGTAGCTCAACTGCTTTAGCAGTTTTTGTCTTCAAGGGATGATTATTACTGGTAGACGTGCATGTTTTTGAAGTGTCATATTTTCTTTTCTTAGGTGATGGTTCATCTGTGGCTGAGCTATTAAGAAGCAATGGTCTTCCTTTCTCAATGCCAGGTATGACATCCTCTTTTGCTTGCAAAGTAGAAGTAGGCCATGTAGTGTTGGGATCAGGGAGTGTATATAAACTAGGAGTGGTGCCACCACTGTTACTGTTGTCATCAGTGTAATCAAAAACAGGGTCTTCATCTTCAAAATTGACTTGGTGAACTTGTTCTTCTGGTGCTGAAGTGATCTCTGGTTCAGTTTCCTCTGGATTTGTTTCTGGGTCTTGCAATTGTGTTACAGTGTCATCTTCCATTTCTGAAGAAAATCCCTCTCTATTGTAGATGATTTTACCCTCTGGATCACGGACTTTGTAGGCTGGAAGATTTTCTGGTGTTAGTTTACACATGTCCCAGGCATTTGTGAGATTACTGTACACATCTTTTAGACTCTGGGATCGGTAGTGATATAGCTGGGGTCCTTCTTCCTTTTGTTGTTGCTCTTGGGGTCCATCTAAAAATTCCACAGAGCCATCATCTCTCCACTTCCACCAAACGTTGGGTCCAGGTATCAAATAGTCAGCAATCTTTGTCATGTGAGATTGCCACAGTCGTGAATGCTTGACCATGAAATCTTTGGTGATAACTGTGTTTAGTGGTTGTGGTAGATGCTTTCCCAGGCGTGAGATCTCTTTTTCTTGGACACGGAAGCTTTCTTTCTCTGGTATCATTTCATCTTCAGCCTGAATATGCAGGAAGGCATTTGGTACTAAATCTTCAACATGCTTATTCCATGTTTTCCTCGTGATATCTTCTACTCTGTCAAAATATCTCTCAAAAAGTTCTGCAGAGATGGAACGCAAACAAATAAGCCTGTATATCAGGGGAGCATGGTCTACGGCCCTATGATAATAAATGCCACAGAGCTTTCTGAGAGTCATGGCCTTAGGTGGTGTGAGCATCTTCTGAATTGCATGGCCATGCTGAAAAGAAATGTTGTATAGTCTTAACACTGAACAGGGTGTTCTCTTCTCATCATTTTGATAATAGAATCCCATCATTTCTGCAAAGAGCAGTAAGATGTCTTTCATATATCCATCCAGGAGAGTCTTCTCAGCTAAAGATATTGTTAACTTCAAAAGAGCTCTTCTGTAGTCTGTTGCCCTTAGTTTATCTTTATTCAACGCCAAGGAAATAACTTCTTTGAAGAGAAGCAGAGTGTTAACATCTGTGATATGAAGGGGTAATTCAGTAAAAATATTAGAAATATGATTTAAACAGGTATGCAGAGGTTCGAAACAGAGAACTTCATAGTCTTCAAGATTGAGAGATTTTAGATGGAGGCCTTCCTCTCCAAACAACAAGGCAGGCAGCCTACTTGTTCCACGTAGAATATCGGTGAGTTGATCCTGTAGCAGATCTTTCTTGATTCCTTCAGTCTCTTTGACTCCTCTTGCTCTTAATTCTTTCCTGAGCTCATTCACTTTGAGGTTTTTGAATGGCGTTGGGGTGTTATACCTCCCAAACTTTCCAGAAAGTACCAGATTTTGCTTTTCTTCTAACATGTTGTATCTCTGGTAGGCCATATAATCATATTCATGCGCTCTTCTCATATCACCTTCGCAGTCACAACATGCGTAATGCCCTCCTTTCTGATTCCCGTCTTCAAATTGAACAGCAGGGCTGTCCCCACTCATGAACCTCATCTTCTCTTTGACTGTGATTTCAGAGCCCTCTACTTCTATTTGGGATTGATAAAACTCCCTTAAACATTCTCTTCGAGTGGGCACAAATGCCAGCTGTTCACTGTCCTTAGCACCAGATGCTCCCATCAAGTAAAGTTGTGGGGCTTCGATAATTGACTGTGTGTCTACATCCTCCCCAGTCTTCTCCTTGTATTCCTTAGCAGTTAGATGGATGGCAGGGTCAAATAATTCCCTTACCAGAAATAACATAAAACCTGAACCTGCAATAGATGAGTGGTCATGCCACATCAACCAGTTACGTGTCAGCCCATCCCTTATCCTCATTAGCTGTGAATTTCTTTTGAGGCTTTTTAAAGCTATTTCTTTCAGTGGGTACTTTCTTGCAGAAACATTCAAGTTCTTCTTTTCGATTTTGCCCTCAGATGTAAGGATAAGCTTTGTAAAACAATTTTCAAGAACCGGTACACCAAGATCGTAAGCCCCACTTGCAATCTTGTCTTTAACTGCACTTTTTAGCTTAAGATTACTTCTTGCTACTGGAATTGAAACAGCTCCTCCAGGTTGTTTCTTGAGGGCACGACGTACACGGGACTTCCCTAAATACATTTAAAAGTTTATTGGCAACTACATGGTATAAGAATGAAACATGATTCAGTTGACAAGATCTAGAATGAAATTGGGATAACTACATGTAGTTGAAGGGTTCCCTGTAAAAATGACCTAAGTGAATTTTTGATGGATGTCCTGAAATTAATTTTTCCAGCATAGGAATACTGTAATTAACATACCATTTTACACCATTGAAAAAATATCATCAAAAAAGTCACTTAGGCCATTTTCACATGGAACCCTTCAGTTGATACATTAAGTGTAAGTTTTTAACAGCAAAGGCACACATGTCCAGAGCTGGCCCATACAATGTAGGATCCCCTGTCCCCAGCATATATCTCCTTGGCCCCAAGGGATCCCCTGGGACATCCCTTGCATGTACCCTGTCCCTGAGTCAGACTCTATGGTATAAAGGTGTCTTTGTCATAATGAAATTAATTATGACTTGAAAACTTCAGTATTTAATTTATGTATTGTTGACTGAAAACTTGATCCCGATACCTACCTTTATATAAAAGAAGCTGAATACTATTGGATCTAACGATGAAAATTTGATTTTTAAAACCATAATTTTCTGAAGTGAAATTTGACACTGATTTCACAAATGAAATATATTTCTACCTTAAGGTATATTATTGCACTCACTGTTAAAAAATTATGATTTCATGTACATGCATGTTGTATCTGTCATATCTATATTGTTCCTTCAATGCTACTATGCTCCTTATAAATTCAATACAATTTTTGCATTTACCTTCACCTTCTTTAACAAACTTAGATATATCAATTCCTCTTGAGCGCAAATATTCCTTAAGTAGTTGTCCTGCATTCTGTGGTGATTCATTGCAGTTTAAGCCATGGATGTTATATTGTTTTGCCTTTTCAGACCAATTAACAGGTTCACAGGGCCAAGTTGCTATATCTTGATTCAACTGGTCTAAATCTCCAGTAATAGAGCTGGGTGTGTGGGCTCGCTTTCTTGCATTTGGAGGTGTCTTGTCCAATCTTACTTTTGCTTCTGCAAGTGACTCAAAAGAATTGTTAATTCTTTGCTTTTCTCTGCTGGCATATGAAGTTCTTTGTGCTAGATGGCATTCAACGTCATTTTTATTCCACATTTCTTCAATTGACTTCTTAAATGATCTCTGTTGATTTTGTAGCTCTTTCTTTCTTTCAAGTGGACCCTTCTTTTCTTGAAGGTTTGCCTCAGGTGTTTTAATAAGAACCTCACTGAATGACTTTCCTAAGTTTTCTTTGCATGTTTTATCCAGCTCAGAAAAGATCATTTTACCTATATTTTTGATCTCAGCCTTTGTTGGCTGTGCTTTTACTGGGATAACACTGCTTGTTTTGTTAGTGATGTTAGTTAGTGGATTTGTTTTTTTATTTTTGAAATTCTTGTTTTCAGGAAAGGACCTTGTGATTGATCCATGGAAAGTATTACAGATTTGGCAGTCCTTAAGAGTATGCAATCTTTTACGAGCAAGACCTGTCTTAGACCATTTGCTTGATGAAAACTGATTGATATATGCATGTTTGTCACTTGGTTTTCTCCAGTTTGCAATTTTATCATCTATGGACTTGTAACTCTTGAGAAATGTAGCTGTGAGAATAAATAGTATTGTGTTTTGAAGTCAAAACATTAACCCCTCTTTTTAGATTTGAGTTGTACAACCTTATTATAAATTCCATCCCAAGAAACTCTCTATTTCCTTACCTTTGTCTAGCTTTAGTTGATCATAATCTTGAAATTGTTGTGAATATAGAGCAAATCGCTCATCTAGAATTCGGATCTTTTGCTTAGTGACTGATTCATTTTTATTTCGCTTGTTTGTTGTAGTGAATTTGGTTTCCCAAAGGAAAACTCGAGCAAAACCACAATTAATTCTTGCTGTCATTTCAAATCTGGCGCCTCTAATGTGATCAGTGCGCATGCTATTAAGAAAATACCGCGTGGTTTTGTAAGAAGTACTTTATTTGCAGTAATGATAACATATTCTCAAGAATTATGGTCAAACATGAGGCTTTCGTAATATCCCAAGAAAACACCCAGAAAAAGAGGAGTAGTTTATTCAAAGTTTGTAGAACGCTCTTGTCCACAGTATTGATATATGCAGTATTTTTCCTATTAACTGAAAAACATATATTCTCCATTTTGGGGTTATAAGCTTCACAAAAGAAAACTTAAGCAATTTCTTCTTGATCGTCCGCCATTTTATTGAGCCTTCCATGTACATGTTTAAGCGGCCTAAACCATTACTTTAGATCCCAGACCCTAGAAACATGACCGTGTGCATTCAAAATGGCGGCAATTATTGAGAACATCAGTTTTGACTCTTTGACTGTGAATGGGGTGGCGAATTTCAAATAAATTGCGAACATTTTGGCCTTTACTGCTAGATTTTTGGTAGTATTTTGTGAATCTGTCTGGAATGGACGAATACGATGTAATGTAAGTCATTTACATGAAATACTTTATCCAAATTCTCAGTTCGCCGTAAAAATCCACAAAAATCTTTTTAGACAGCTGTCCTATCAATTCATTCCAAACAGAAACGTATCTATCAATTATTCCACTTCCTGAAAAGATCAACTACTGCTTTTGGTATTGTAATTTCGCCACCCCATTTGAGCTTGAAACTGATTAAATGTAAAGTCACGTGGCTGGTCACGTGATGGATATTTCACCCATGTGTATCAAAAATTATACTCCGATAATAGATTACTACATTGCTACGCAATATCAAGTCAATTGGTTTAATATTGAAAATTCTATAATTTTTTAAATAATTTTTCCATATTTCAGAAAAAAACATGCCTTAACATGCTTGAGTAGTAGAAGGTAAATGCATATTAATACCTAAGACACAGAACCCTCAAGCCAAAGATCATAGACCAATCACGCTTCTCAATACCATGTACAAAGTCATAACCTCAGTTATAGACACCAAGCTTAAAGACCATCAACAACAACATCAACACATGCAGATAGACCAAAGAGGCTGCACAGCTGGCTCCATGGGCTGCATAGACAACCTTATTATTGACAAAGCAGCACTGATCGAAGCACAGAACAGAAAGAAAAATTTATCATGCACCTGGATAGATGTCAAAAAAGCGTTCGATTCGATAAGCCATAAATGGCTTGACATGTGTCTAGGAATGCACAACATTCCCCACAAGATCCACCGTTTCATCACAAGTACCATGAAGAGCTGGTCAATCACGCTCGAAATCAAAACATCAAACAACAAAGAGTACATCGGGCCTATCAAGCTTAAACAAGGGATTTTGCAAGGTGATTCCTTCTGTGTACGTTTGTTTACGTTATGTCTCAATCCAATAGCGTGGTGGCTCAGAAGTACAGAAGGCTACACCTTCTCACACGGCACGAAAGAGAAACTGACACACCTACTATACGTAGACGATCTTAAGACCTACAGCAAATCTGCAAATAAAGCAATTATACTGGCAAAGACATTGAAAGATATGTTCCATGACATTGGTCTTACGTGGGGGATGGATAAGTGCGCGGGTGTTGACCTAGTCAGGGGGAAACTCCAACACACTCATGACATCAACCTTTCACCTAGTGAAAAGCTTAAAATGCTAGACGAAACTGACAGCTATAAATTCCTTGGGAAATTCGAGAACTCCAAGCAACTCGAATATGAAGTTTACGAGGAAGCAAGCAGAGAATACCTGAAAAGGTTATCTGTTATCTGGACCAGCAATATATCTATACCTAGAAAAATCAGAGGCACCAATACGTTTGCTTTACCAGTCCTCCAATATCAAATGTGGACAGGAGATTGGACCATTGATGGCTTGAAAACCCTTGACAGACGAACCAGAGAAATTATCAAAGAGAACGGTGGGATGCACAAGAGTGAATCTACAAAACTGCTGTACCTTCCAAGCAGCCTAGGCGGAAGCGGTCTAAAAAGTGTAGAAGATACATTCAAGGTGACAACCATCAAAGTAGCAAATTATATCAACAACTCGACAGATGCAAGAATCAAACTTGTAAGATCATTTGAAAAAGACAGAGCCAAAGAGGGACGGAAGTCAGTATTTAAACAAGCCACAAAGTTTGCTCTAGACTACAATATCCAATGCACCTTTGCTGAAACAGGAACACTGTTAACAACAGAAAGTAAAACTACACAAGTCAACTTGGCAAGCCCACAGGCTATCAAAGATACACTAAGTAAAGCTGTAATCCAAAAGAACTCTGAAGAACTACACCAACAGAAATGGCTCGGAGACCTAACTACCAAACAACATCAAGACCCAGATATATCGGATAACATCAATCAGATCCACACAACATGGAAGAATGTACCAGACATAGTATGGAATGTCAACAAGACTATCAGACAACAACTACTTCCAACAAAGACCTACTACGAAACCAAACTACAAAAACAAGTCCTCAACAACAGATGCCGCATGTGTAATATTTCCACCGCATCAACGACACATGTAATGTGCGCATGCTCCAGACTAGCACAGACCCTATATAAAGCTAGACACGATAAATTGCTACGACCTTTGTACCACTTCTTGCTATACAAATACCGGTTCCAAGAAAGTGACCATTCAAAGCCATGGTACCAGCAAAGACTACCAGAAGGTAAAATTGAAAACGACCATGCAAAGATCTTATGGGACGTGCCCTTCTACCTCGAAAGAGCCCCTAAAGATGGTGCTAATAAACCTGACATCGCAATCCTGGATAAAGACAACAACACTTGGATACTCATCGAAGGAACAGTATGCAGCGTGGGGACCATAGGAGACCGTACAAGAATGAAAGAAGAGAAATACTTTGATCTACGGGCGGGATTAAGATCTATGTATAAAGAATTTACCGTCACTCAAACAAACATTGTCTTTGACTTCCTTGGAGGGTACTATCCTCAGCTAGAACAAGGGATAGACACCCTAACAGACAATCGAAAAGAAACAACTTACATCATAAGGAAGTGTCAAAAATGGCTATTATCACAAAACGCTGAAATTGTCAAGAAATTCTATGAGTTTATCTAAAGATATGTAAGTGACTAGGAACACTTGAACTGCAACAATTGCTTAGGTAGATCCCGTAATGTTGTATGTAACGAAAAAAGATCAGAATTCAATAAAGATGTCATAATAATTTTAAGGCTGCTCAAGAAGATAAGTTACTTAATCATCTGCCATGACAAGGTTTCTTTTTTACCAACATCATCAAGTACTCCTTGTCATCACTTCACTCAACTTGGTCTACTGTTCACTCTAATCTGCCCAAAAACATATTTAGATTTCGCCATGCGATACATTAACAACACACTGCCAACACCTAAAAACCTTGTCAAGTGGGGCTTATTAGGCACATCAGATTGTTCGTTTTGCTGCTCTCCAGAATCTCTTGGTCACGTAGTAGCAGCCGAATGTCAGTCTTATCTCGATCGCTTCACCTGGAGACACGATTCAATTCTCAAATTCCTCGCCTCCTCTCTGCAACCCATACTTAACAGTTCTTCGCTGCTCTACGCTGACATTGATGGTTTCAACAGCCCTTCCATCATAACTGGTGACACACATCGTCCCGACTTGTTGTTGTCTACTCCAGATTGCCTCTATATACTGGAACTAACTGTTGGTTTTGAGTCTAATCTAGAAAATAACGTTAATCGAAAAGAAAACAAATACAAAAATACCGAAAAATTACGTAATCACTATAAATCTGTAACATTTGTTAACCTTTCCATAAGTGCACTTGGAGTCTTTTCAAATGAATGTTCATCATTCTTCTTAGACATGTTAAAAAGTTTAAATATAGACAAAACACATCAAATGTATATAGTTAAAAAAATCATTAGCATTGCTATTAGATCTAGTTATTTCATATTTTGTAAAAGAAACAAGAATTGGGATAATCCCGACCTGATGAAATTTTAAACTCGTTATATAAATATAATATGTAGCTTTAAAGATATTATATATATGAGCGGTGTTCACACAAAAGGGGTCTTCTTTACTAAGACCCCTTTGATGTACCATCTTCAAGATTTGCCGCTTTAACAGCAATCTTTAGCGTTTCTTTGGTCATTTCTCGGCGAAGAAAGGAGAGAAAACAAGCACAACAACAAAACTCTCAAAAGAAAAAGAAAAAAAAAAAAAAAAACAGAGAGAGAAAAGAAAGAAAAAGGAACAGAAAAACCGAAGGGCGCGTTTTGTGGGAGAGAAAGTAAGACAGCAAAGAAAGACAACAGTTGTTCGGATTTCTTTGCCAATTAAATGGGAATCAAAAACAAACTTTGAAAAAGAATTAACCGAGAAATAAGAAAGAGAAAAGACAGAAAAACAGGAAAAATGGGTTTGTGAAAGAGAAAAAGAGAGAAGAAAAAGAAAAAAAGAAGAAAAAAAAAAAAAAAAACAGGAAAGACAAACAATAGTTGTCAAGGTAACTGTCAATTTGGTGCTGTTCTAGAAGACTGAAGGCTCAATTATACAGTGACGCCTGACGAATTCTAGGCTTTACGTTCGGTGAGCGTACTGATCGTGGCCTGAATTCAGCTTCTAAGTGCTTTTCCGAGTCATTTTGTAGCACAGAAGTCGCTTGGCTTGCATCATTAAGCAAGAAAAGACGGCGGAGACAATCTCCTGGAAGAACTCAGGAGTGGGAAGCGACTTTACGAAGAAAGAGTCACAGTAATTACGGAGACAAGATTCAACTGTGATCTCTGGAGTATTGAGGCTTCTCTGGTCGTTCTGTGATGCATTCCCCAAGCCAACAAGGCCATTTCGGCGAGTTTTGAACTGTAACGAAGGCAATCGGTGCCGTCTGTGGCCTGTTAGCGAGGGGGGCTCAGCACTTATAAGAAATTTCTACGACTAAGAGTAGGGGACGGGTGCTGTGCAAATTTTTCATGGATGCCCATAATGCTTTTCTTCCGCTGTATCTGATCCAGCGGAAGAAATGCATTATGGGATGCATGTTTGGACGCGTAGAGTGTTTAACCTTGGACCAGCTATGATTGTAGCGCAGAGAATGCCAAAACGGGGTCGACTTGCACACCGTGCGTTACAGCCTAACTTATGGTCAACCTTTAAGACCCCTTTTAAGTGATCACGCCTCATATGTATATGTATTTTTAGTAGTATTGTCAGTTCTCGTAGCCAGTTGTAAATTACCTGTAAAGTGAGATTTACAATTGTATTTTATGAGATAAAACATATGAATAAAGTTTTCATTATTATTATTATTATTATTATTGATTTGATTCCTTGTAAATATACATTTATATATATTACTCATGTATTAATTCAAGTAGCCAGTTGTTTATTGCCTATACGTAGTGAGATTTACAACTGTATTCATAAGCAAATAAAGTTTCCATTATTATTATTATTATTATTATTATTATTATTATTATTATTATTATTATTATTATTATTATTATTATTATTATTATTATTATACACTATACAAAATTACTCGATTCTGATTGGACGAGAGGAGTACAATTATATCGTTAATTGTACTCTGCAGAGTACCTATTAAGTCGCTATGGCAACGATAGTGTATTATAAATAAAAAATCGCACGATCTTCTCGTACAATTCAGAATTAATAGTTACTCGTAATGTTTTGAAAACTCTCAAATAGGACTCGCCTAAAGGCTCGTCCTATTTTGAGAACTTTCAAAACATTACTCGTACTTTCAAAACATTACTATTAATTCCGAATTGTACTCAAGATCGTGCGATTTCCTATACTTATTATCATCATCATCATTATTAGTATTATTATCATTATTATTATTATTATTATTATTATTATTATTATTATTATTATTATTATTATTATTATTATTATTATTATTATTATTATTATTATTATTATTATTATTATTATTATCCGTTTCCTCAAGGTCAATGACTTTATAGAGCATGATATCCAAAAGGGATTCACTCCTGGTTTGTCAGGTACTTTAGAACACACTGCTCAAATGGCAAACATAATCAACAAAGCGCGCATCAAACAACGTTCCCTTGTAATCACACTACTGGATCTAAAAAATGCATTCGGAGAAATGCATCATAATCTCATACAGTCTGTTCTCGAATATCATCATGTCCCTCATCACATCAAAACTCTTATCAAAAGTTTATATACTGACTTCAAGACGAGCATCATCACTTCAGAATTCAATACTCCATTCATTGCTGTTGGTCGCGGCGTCCTTCAGGGTGATTGCCTTAGTCCTTTACTTTTTAACATGTGTTTTAACACTTTCATTCAACACATTAAATCTGATAAATATCGTCAACTTGGCTTCTCTTTCAATATCACTGGTCTATTCCTAAGCCCCCTTCATTGGTTTCAATTTGCTGATGATGCGGCAGTGATAAGTGGCCAAGAGAGTGAAAACCAATATCTACTAAACCGTTTTTCCATCTGGTGTCAATGGGCTGACATGTGTATTAGAGTTGATAAATGTAGCACTTTTGGAATCAAGAAATCCCTAACTAAATCTCAACAGTACCTTCCTAAACTATTAATCAACAAACACCTGGTCCCTTGTGTAGAAATAGGAGAGTCATTTAGATACCTTGGCCGTCACTTTGATTTTGAAATGTCCAATGAAACTCACAAATCTGAACTTATCACCACTATTAAAGACATGATGTCTGATATTGATCTTAAACCACTTCATCCTAAGAATAAGCTCCTCTTATATAACCACTATGTTCTCTCCAAAATATCCTGGCATTTTACTGTCGCTGACATCTCCAAGACATGGATAACAGAAAATTTGGATCCTATAGTACTTCAATATGTGCGTAAATGGTTAGATGTCCCCATATCTGGAACACTTAGTAACACGTTTTTACCTACTAATAAATGGATCACTCAACCATTCTGGTCAACGAGTCCCGTTTAACCAAATGTACCCCGTTTTACAAAACGAGATCCATGATAGTGTTCCCTTCTTATCGAGCCCGATTTAATCGGGTCCTGTTTAGACGGGGATACCTAATCGAGTGCGATATGATCGAGGGGTATTTTATTTTATTTTATTTTATTTTATTTTTATTTTTATTTTTATTTTTATTTTTATTTTTATTTTTATTTTTATTTTTATTTTTATTTTTATTTTTATTTTTATTTTTATTTTTATTTTTATTTTTATTTTTATTTTTATTTTTATTTTTATTTTTATTTTTATTTTTATTTTTATTTTTATTTTTATTTTTATTTTTATTTTTATCTTTATTTTTATTTTTATTTATTATTATTATTATTATTTATTATTATTTTTTTTTTACGTTATCTCTGAAAAAGGAAAATCTACCACTTTTTCACTTTTTTAAAACGGGAAAAAAGTCAAACAGATCGACCCGACTCTATCAGAATGTCTTGCCAGTTAACTTTAATTTAGGGAAACTTATTAATTTACTTTTTTTCGAAAATCTGGCAATTTTTACCCAAATTATGCAAAATTTTTAGGGGTTGTAAGAGCAATATCAAGATTATTTTATAAAAGTGGATTTTTTTAAAATTATCATTTTGCAAAAACAAAATAAACTCCTTATCTTTCTGACCCCGAAGTGCCTTCCTCTTCCCCGCCCGCAGGCCCGCTCTGATACACTAGGCGCAAAACTGAAAAAGTCGATCGCAAAAAGTGCAGAAGGCATTTTAGGGTAGAGGCTGGTAACATAACTATTCTAAACTAATTTTTCATGCTGAATCCGAATCGGACAGTTACCAAGACGTATTCTGTAATTTTATAGTGTAAATGGCTTTTTTTGTGAATTGCTACAGTGATTTCATACTGAGCTTTTATCATGTAATTTCAAATTAAAGTTCCTGAACTTAAAAACAATGACCACAGCTTGAAAGAGCACATCACTATCAGTAAAACTGATTGTGAAGTTTGAAGGATATAAGTTGAAAAATCAAGGAGATGTTGTTTCAAAAATCAAAATTCGTTGGTATCTCTTGCATAACAACAAGTGTTTTTATACAAAATTTCGTTTTTTAAAAAAATTTGTAAAAAGAAAACAAACAAACAAATAAACAAAACAAAAAACAAAAACAAAAAAACCCGAAATAACGGAGAAAACGCCCCACTATAGCAGTCATTCATCTTAAAGAGTGAGTGAAAGAAATTGACTGTTCAGTTTGTACTAGTTGATTGGTTACAATTGGCAGCTACCTGTATGGCAGAAAAATAGCATGGGTAATTTTCTGCACGCATGTGGTCAAAACTCGAACGCGGGAAAGCCCGCGAAATCTCGCACATGCCCTAAAACATTTGATGTGAGAGCTTATACACCAGCAGTAGTTCTGTTGTGAACGTATGTAAAAAGAGACATGAACATCATTGAAGTGTAAGTACTCATTAACCTGTGGATTTGATTAGAATTGCATATGGTGCAAAGAAATTAAGGATTTATCAGTAGAAAGAAAAAATAAAAAAGGAGAAAAATTCAAAGAAAACAAGGCGCAATGATTACGCGCGCATTTTTTTTCAAGGCGGGTTCTGCTCTATCTGCAGGGAAAACATGAATTTATCATTTTCAAATAAATCACAATAAATGAATCAAAATGAATCATATTGGTTTCATTCATTTATTCGGAAATCATAATCAAGCGTTAGTACGTAGCCACTTTGGTTACTAAGGGAACAGTCATTATCAATAACTGGTCACTACCTGAATTATAAAATTTTGTTCGTCATCTTTATTCAACGACAACCTGTTTTTTTTTGTCCCTAAATTCTTTTACTTGTAGTATCACAGAGCCGGGACGTAGATCATCAAGTGAGGTGTGTTTTTTTTGCATTGGAGTCATCACGACCGAGTACACCCCTGCTCAAGGCTACTACCAAGTTGTGCCAAGCAAGGACCGGGAGACTCTACCCATTCTTGACAAGTGCCTCAAATTAACCTGGTAGTGAGATACACACTGACGATTTCGGGGCATAAAGCTATCTGGAACACCACCTTCCCCAGCAGATAGCCGTTCATCGACATGTAAAGCATAGTTTGAATTTCGTGGATCCAAGAACTGGGGTCCACACCCAGAACATTGAATCTATAAGTGGGCAAAGCTAAAGCAACAGATTAAGGATCTGGAAAGGAATTCCACAGGAGGGATTACAATCCTGTCTAATGGCGAATACTTCTTATAATACATTTGTTTTCTTCGATAGCTTTAATGTTTCCCAGTACACTGGTTTGACGTATACACCTTATCATTCTTCTATTTGTTACATAACTTCCTTTTCCATTTGTTTTTTTTTTATTTAAATAATTAAAAAAGCTTCATGATTTATATTTTGATCTTATACGGTTTTCGCTCCGTTCTCCCCCTAGCCCTCTCCTAACAATACTTTCTTTGTCGGGAAACCGAGAGCAGTCTTGGTAGAAGAAGCCACATCGGGGAATGCACTTCCTTATCGAATTGTAGTCTTGAAGAGAAAAGAGAAGAAAAAATATCAGCATTTTCACTTTTTTGTTTTTTAAAATATGAATTTTATGATTTTAAACGTGCAAGATAGAAGACAGGTTGACGCGGAAGTTATTAAAAAGTTATTAAATGCACACTTCCACGTAATATAATCAAAAAATTAAAAAAAAAAACCAACAATATGGTACGCTTGTACGATAAACATCTGAGTTATTTAATAATAGTAGAATAATTACATAGAATCAATCCACTGAGGAGTTCTTCATTTCGTGTGCATCGGTTTGTGGATTGACTTACGTGTTATTACAGACGTTCAAAATTGTGTTTCTCAACCTTTAAAGTTACGCATCGGGACGTTGCATGGTACCACTTTCACGTGACATTCGTGATTAATTCAATGAGCTTTTATCAGGTATTTTTAAATTAGCAAAACAGAAAAAGAATTACCATAGCTGGAAAGAGCATGTCAAAATTAGTAAAACTGTGAAGTTTGAATGAAGTAACTTTCAAACTCACGAAGATATGAATTTTCAAAAATCGAAATTTTGTATGAAAACATTCGCTGGTAGGCTTCACAGTTTTACTAATTTTGACATGCTCTTTCCAGCTATGGTAATTCTTTTTCTGTTTTGCTAATTTAAAAATACCTGATAAAAGCTCATTGTTCAAGTGCATGTTAAAGTGAACAGAGAAGTAATCCTTTCTATTCGAACCTTCATATGATCTTCATATCGATCTTCAACAGTCCTTATCCGATTCGATTTGGATGAAATTCCCCGAGGTGGCTTATTCCATGTAGCATAATCAATGACGTCATAAAGTGACGCCACTACTTACCATCAGATTTAGAGCTATTAAAAACTATAATAAACAACAACAACAACAACAATAATAATAATAATAATAATAATAATAATAATAATAATACGTTTGTACTGCTATAATAATAATAATGATAACAATGATAATAATAATAATGTTGCCAGACTTTATATACCAAGACAGCTTGGTGGTCGGGGACTAATATCAGTTGAAGATTGCTCTGATCAGGCCAAATTAGGCCTAATGAAATATATTCAAGACAGTGAAGAGCGCTTTTTAATGGCTGCTAGGAAAGAGATTAGCAATGTCTCTTATGAAGTAGAAGAAGTGAAAGACTTCAGAAAAAGGAAAACAGAGGAAAGAATGCAAGAACTTGTGAACAAAGAGCTACACAGCCAGTTTATCAGAGAGGTTGAAAGTGTTTCACGTGATAAAAGTTGGGTGTGGCTGAAAGACGGAAGCTTGAAAAAAGAAACCGAAAGCCTAATTATATCTGCTCAAACTCAGTCAATTAGGGCTAATCTTATAAAAACCAAAACAGATAGATCTCAGGACAATCCCAAATGTCGGTTGTGCCATCAAAAAGTTGAGAGTGTTAATCACATACTGTGTGAATGCACTGCATTGGCACAAAAAGAGTACAAAAAAAGACATATGATGGAGTTGCTAGAACACTCCATTGGGATTTGGGTCGAGCATATGAGCTTGAACATGCTGAAAAGTGGTACGAACATAAATCCTCACAGGGGCGTATCCAGAATATTTCAAAGGGGGGTCACACTTTCCATTTTCCACCAAAGGGGGGTCACACTTCCAATTTCTCAATCGTTCTCCAGTCAGATTCTTTTATTTCTATCATCTTTTTGTTTTCAAAGGGGGGTCACGGACACCTTGGGACCCCCCTTGGATACGCCCCTGTCTGAACCTGTGATAGAGAATCAAGACGTGAAGCTCTTATGGGACTGACAAGAAAATCCCACACAATAGACCAGACATTGTATTGATTGATAAGAGTAACAATAATTGCCAAATAATAGATGTTGCTTGCCCTGGAGATAAGCGAATACAAGATAAGGAAAGAGAGAAAATAGAGAAATACACAGAATAATATCTAAAGCATCTTAAGTTAAACATCAAAGTGGCATTAATTCAGAAAACAGTCTTATTAGGCTCAGTTAGAATCCTCAGAAGAATCCTATCTGTCTAAGGTGATTTGTTGCCACCTGACAGTAGGATCAGCTACCATACCATTGGAAACATCTTTTACTATGAAATAACAGAAATAATAATAATAATCAATTTATTTATATAGTGTTTTTAACTGTTTTACGATCAAAAGCGCTTTACAATCAATTAGATAACTAAAAGAGCTAATTAACATATACACTAGACTTGTGACTAGTCTAGCTAAAGCCTTTCAAATATCTTTTGCGTACTAACAAACTTCTCTGTAAGCTATCTGAGAATTTACGGAATATGTGTCCAAGTTGTAGAATTTGCAAGCATACAGTGAGTTTTTTATTGTAATAATGTCACGGTGATAACAATTTTTCATTGAAAAAAAAACAAAAACAATTTTTTATGATTCCACCCTCAAAGCTTTAGGCTTTAGGCTTTTTTCAGCGACAAAACGTTAAATTAATTGAATTAGATATCTAGCTATCTAGCTATCTATCTATTTATCTATCTATCTATTTATCTATCTATCTATCTATTATACAATTAATCAATAAATGTCTATTAGTAACTTATGCATCATTATTATTATTATTTATTTATTTAATTGTTTTGCTACAAAGGTAGGCGGGATATTGCTTACAGGGCAGCAGCCCCAATTGGCTTGCAATACCCTTAAAAGATAAAATATCACAAATATAACGTACAGACGTATGTTATATTTGTGATATTTTATCAGTTTTAAGGGTATTGTAAAGCAATTGGGGCTGCTGCCCTGCCCTCATGAAAACATGGTACGTAACTAAATTTGTAACTGGTCCTAGCTAGTAGGATAAGTATAATAGGATCGATCAAAAACTATTGCTCATGGTAATAGATTTTCAGTCGTGTGATCTTAAAATAGACAATGAGAATTAATATGATTTGTTTAACAAAAAACGTCTCTAAATAAGAAAGTCTTTATAGTATATATAGGATTTTCCTATACTTTCTTCTTCTTCTTCGAATCAAAAATCTAAAAACACGATTTGGACGGGGGATTTCAAAGTTTTCTTTTAATGTGTAAAGGAGAAGGGAAACAAACTTTAAGTAAAGCTGAAACAAAAACGTTTAATGAAGAAGCTTATTCATTAATCGTGCATTAATACATTTTTTCATCATTAACTATTTACTCCATTCACTACTGACTTTCAAATTTTTCAGTTTTCCTTTAATTAAGCAATATTTACTTGTAGTTTACATTGCTAACCAACACCTCCAGAGGGTGTTCATCAGACGTACGTAGTTCTAATGGGGATGCACTTGTTGTGGGCGTTCACTTCTGATGGAGAATCCATCCCCCTTGAGACCTTTCAACTTTAAATCATAACTTTTCACTGGAGGTACTGAACCTGTTATAGAAACATTTATACTAGCTAGTAGTTGTGAAGTAATTTACTGAATGGTGTATGTTTCACGAGCTTTTGTAACAAGTGCATTACCTTAATTCTTTTTCGTAGAATATTTCAGGCAAACATGTAACTTGTTTTATGCATTTCAAAAAATGAAATCACTTTCATAAAATGAACCCAGTTTCGAAAAAGACTCAAGCTTCATTTTTTAAACCATTTTAAAATAAAAAAAGAATAACAAATATATTATCAGTTTTAGTAGTTAGTTGTATTTAGCCCTGAATAGAGACGGATCAAGAAGAAGCAGAAGTCCACCTTAATTATTAATACACTCAATACTGATCTAACTAAATCAAGAAAGAGTTAATTATTTTCGCCATAAAATATGTAAAAATAGTAACGTTGATCCATGCGTCTATAAATTCGTCTTCCTTTGTCTGCCCAATCAGTTATAATACTATCAAATGCATTTGCCGGCTTGGGAAAGAGGTAACTATATCTTCCCTTTACTTCATCTTCCAACCCGCCATTCGTATCCATTGTCTTTTAGTTTGGACGACGAATTTAAAACGATCTTTACTTCGATCTGGGCAAAGAGATAAATGTTGGTCGATTCCTTTCTTTCCCCCTTCTAAACAATCTCGTTAACTTTTTGGTGACTTCCTTTGCCTCGTGCCACATCTTTACCACTTCCCCTTTTTCTTCAAGTACTTTTAAATGGTCTAACATTCGTGCAACAAAACTGCGTGAGCACTTGGTCGTTAGTTCTGTGCTAGAAAGATGAAGCATATATCAGAGGGTGATCCTTCCTGTCACTATTTTTTTCATAGAACGACAACTATACTATAGCCATACTCTTGACCATGTTTAATTAATGAATATTACATAATATATGTAAAACGTTAACAAACCGAATAGAAGAAGCTAATTGAGCATACAAAGTAATTATATAATGTACTGATGTACCATCGATGTACATTTTTTGTACATTTTTTTCTAACTCAATTCAACCATATTTTTACCTTTTCGTGCTATTGGCACTTGTGATACCTTGGTGGTATTCCCCACTTCAATGCTGTTGAAAAAAATATAATATGATAAATATTCAAGTATTGATGTTATCAGTTGAATCGAAATCATGATTAACAAATGAATATACATACACCAATCTCACGAACAAAGGCGTCGATTCAGTAGATGACACAAGCTGTATGCAGACTTCTCTCGAGGAAGGAAAATGAAGGAGTTTCCATGTGTTCCAACAGTTTTTAAATTACATCACTGACAAGTGGCCTTTTGTATTTTCCAACTCCCATGTCCATTCCTGCCATTCCTGCCATTCCAGCTAATACTTCAGTGGCCATCTTGCCGACCAAAGAGGATATCGGCGATCGAAGTAAAGAAAAAAATGTAAAAAAGGAAAGAAAGGAAAAAAAAGAAAGAAAGAAAGAAAGAAAGGAAAAAATAAAGAAAGAAAGAAAATAGAAAGAAAGAAACAAAGAAAAATGAAAAGAAAGAAGGAATTATAGAAAGGAAGAAAGAGGCAAAGAAAGAAAGAAAGAAAGAAAGAAAGAAAGAATAATAATAATAATAATATTTATTACTTATAACGCGCATTTTCCATGTGGATATGATCAAATGCGCGAGAAAGAAAGAGAAAGAAAGAAAGAAAGAAAGAAAGAAAGAAAGAAAGGAAGAAAGGAAGAAAGAAAGAAAGAAAGAAAGAAAGAAAGAGAGAAAGAAGGAAGGAAGGAATGAACAATTAGACAATATAATCTCCTGGGTATCTTCATGATCAACTTTCAAGTTTTCCAGCACTATAGCCAAAACCTGATGATGACGTTGATGACGACGACCGATGATGATGATGGACTCCTGTAATGATATATATTTTTCTGGTTGTTCTCCGAAGACCAGTTCTTAAATTAAAGTAACTAGCGGAACCAACAAACCTTTTTCGTGTGAATTAGCCTATGGTCTTCTACGTCAGCTTGAATTGACCTTTGTTTTAGGGCCGATTAATTTTTAAGTGGCATGACAAACCGGAAAATTCTAGGGAGCGCTAAGGAAGGAAGTGCAACTATATCTGTTAACTTTATGGTTTTGCCTAAAACGAAATGATTGTGGATTTGGAAAAATCGTCGATACTTTTTGAAGATATAGTTCTTCAAGTTGTAAGAACATGCCATTTGTCACATATTAAGCAAACATATTTCCTAGTCGGAGGTCTTTGACTGGTTTCTATCAGATAATTTGTTCAGCAATGTCAATCAAAATTGTCATTTCAAATGTCAAGTAAAATGGTACCATCGCTCTGATTGGCGGATTTGTATTTCTTGATATACGATCGCTAATAAAGCATGTGGGCAGAGTGCGTGAGGATTTACCAATTTATAACTCGCGATACTCCTTGACCAGCAGAAGGCTAGCTTTCCAATCCACCTGAAGGCCGGCATTAATGCCAATGAGTAAGTAATTGCAAATATCTGTTCTATTCTTCGTTTGCACATGACGTCACAAGTCACAAAAATTCAAACTAAAATCTATTTTTGAATCCTACCAGCTCTATTCTTGTATATGTTTTAGAAAATTGTGGTTTGAGTTATTCTGTAGATTTGTATTTAGATATTTTGATGGTTTGGATGTTTTTTGGGTCGAGTTGTAAGCCCGTGAATTATGTCACACAACTCAAAGTCACGCGTCTAAAATGCCGTGGAAATCACTATAAGTATGTCAAATCAATTAGCTTGGTCTTAAATATACCAGCTAGGGCTACTAAAAGTTAAATTAAGTGATATTTATCAACTTTAGGCTTGAAATTATGTTCTAAAATTTTGGCAGCCATGTTGGAAGATATCCATATGTCTTCCAAGATGGCGCCGCCATACATTTACACTAAAATTTGAGAAAATTCATCCGGCAATAACTCGGCAAATAATTGCTCTTGTGCTCCAAAAATTCTCCAAGAGATATTGTTTTAAATGCTCTACAAGCCCATAAGCATTTTATTTTATTTAGAAAAAGAATTAACATTTTAGAATTTCAAAACCCAAAAGGTCATCAAAATATCACGTGATTGCAAACGAAGAATTATACTGAATATGTGCTAACCCGTAGTTGTTCGTTCTAGGTTGAGGATCCCAGTTTCGCTCCAATTCGAGCGGGAGCACCTTTGACCGCCTGTTCGAAGAGCGGAAGAACTTCTAAAGTCTTGCAAAGGCACAAGTAGCAAAAGGAAATACTTTTTGGCCAAAAGAAGTGATTTGGGTAAGGGATTGCTGATTGCATATATCGTGTAGCTTAAACCTATGTGGTGTTCTTTATATGAAGTAATATCTTCCACACGTGTGTTTATAGTCATCAGTGATCACTAGGAATATCGTATTTCACTTGAAAATATTTCAACAAAATATCCTTCAGGCATTTGTTGTGTCATGAATTTTCAGTTACAAATTAGTCGCTCCGGATATAAAAACATTAGTATTCAGTACAAGCCATTTGGAACTTTCATTTACAGCAGTTGTCGAAATAATGCGAACAGATCGAGTAAACTAATATTCTGTGTAAATATAAATAAATAAACTAGCCATTTCTAATAGAAAGTGGATTGCTGCGATCAGAAAATAGCTGGTGTATCCACATTAGCAGAACTGTTCCCCTAAAACTCACGAAAGTACACCGCTTTCTCTGATATATGAAGTGTAAGAGCCTGTAAATGAATCAAAAGTCAAGCTTTTATTTGAATTACTGTTTACAGTGTAAATTATTATTAACTTCTTTGGACAAACGATTTTTTACAAAGACGAGTGATTGACGATGAGAGGAACTTGAATTCACTCAAAGATAAACTAAAACTTGAAGTAAATTATCTTAAACGTGGCTTATCAGAATTTATTCTCCAAGCTCTAGTCTAAAAGACCTCAGTTGAATAAATTAAACAATTTATCTCCGAAACGTATTACTGTCGGCCGTGAATCATTCTTCGCCTTTTGCAGCATCAAGCATTAATTTAATGACCATTCAATAACTTAAAACACACAGAAACAAAAATCTGAATCAAAATCCTTACTACAGTGACACTAAATGAACCGTTGCGACCCGGGGGGGGGGGGGGGGGATAATTATTCTCTGGAACAGGATAACTTTTAACAAAGTTCGTCTAAAAGGCCGGGCTGAAAGGCGTTAACGACACGTCAACTTCACTGGAACCAATGAAATTAGGCAGACATTTACTCTGGAACAGGGTATCAATTTTGGAAATTTTGCTCTGAACAGGGTCAGGGTTCGAGGGGCTCAGATCAATATATGCCTGATGTTATTTGTTGTAATGACTTAAAACACTTAACATGTTTAATGATGATTATGATAATGATATATGATAATGATGTTGATAAATTAATAACAATAATTATTATTATTATAAATAATACTTTATTTATATCTACAAGTGCTTTACGTTTAAAGAATGTACGGAAAATTTTTTTTATATTATTGAAGTGAACTGTTTAACTGAGTATATTTTTGCTATTCCTTCCACAGAGACAGTATGTCCTGGATGAAAGTGAAACCAATGTAAGTTGTTTACTTACGAAGTATCAAGGTGTCAGGCATTTTACAGCAAAAGCTCAAATGGTATTTTGAGATTTTGCACAGTAAATCTAGTCTGTGACTAGATTTAATTTTTTATTTATTTAATAAGTAGCATGCTTTTATTTCTTGATTGATAATTAAAACCCTGGCAAGACAATGTCAATACCTGAAGGTTACAGCCTGGAAGGAAGGGCATGAAATTCATGTCTGACCTGGAAGGTGCCTTTGCCTGGAAGGTATGGCATGCCTTGGTTTTTGTTGTTGTTGTTGTTGTTGTTATATTTCTTGATTGATAAAGAAATAAAAGTTTTAAAAACCCTGGCGAGACAATGTCAATACTTGAAGGTTACAGCCTGGAAGGAAGGGCATGAAATTCATGTCTGACCTGGAAGGTGCCTTTGCCTGGAAAGTATGACATGCCTTGGTTTTTGTTGTTGTTGTTATATTTCTCAATGGTAAGAAATGAAATTTTAAAAACCCTGGTGAGACAATGTCAATACTTGAAGGTTACAGCCTGGAAGGAAGGGCATGAAATTCATGTCTGACCTGGAAGGTGCCTTTGCCTGGAAGGTATGACATGCCTTGGTTTTTGTTGCAGTTGTTGTTATATTTCTCAATGGTAAGAAATGAAATTTTAAAAACCCTGGCGAGACAATGTCAATACTTGAAGGTTACAGCCTGGAAGGAAGGGCATGAAATTCATGTCTGACCTGGAAGGTGCCTTTGCCTGGAAGGTATGGCATGCCTTGGTTTTTGTTGTTGTTGTTGTTGTTGTTGTTATATTTCTTGATTGATAAAGAAATAAAAGTTTTAAAAACCCTGGCGAGACAATGTCAATACTTGAAGGTTACAGCCTGGAAGGAAGGGCATGAAATTCATGTCTGACCTGGAAGGTGCCTTTGCCTGGAAAGTATGATATGCCTTGGTTTTTGTTGTTGTTGTTATATTTCTCAATGGTAAGAAATAAAAGTTTAAAAATTAACCCTGGCGAGACAGTGTCAATACTTGAAGGTTACAGCCTGGAAGAAAGGGCATGAAATTCATGTCTGACCTGGAAGGTGCCTTTGCCTGGAAAGTATGACATGCCTTGGTTGTTTTATTCAATTACTTTATTTATCTTTTTAAGATTAAAAAATAAGTTAACTACAGTGGGGCAACGTGTAAAGCACTTCTTTCATTCCTTCCTTCCTCACAACCCTTTCCCTGTCCCTCCCTTCCCCTCTCTTTGTTGGAAAAGAACTGGAGCATTGAAGTCTGCCACCTTGGTAGAGTAGATTTCATTGAAATGAAATCTACTCTGCTATACTGTGACACCTTGATACTTCCCATTTTTTGTCCATTTATATTTCAGGTGTTTTTCAAGGGCACCGGCACCGAAAACTATGTGCATGCAGAAGATTCCACATTGGTGACTGGGACTGAAGGTATTAGAAGTACAAAATAATGAACCAGATGAAGAAAACGATGAACAAAGCCCCGTTTGTATGGCCTTTTGTTCGCTAACTTTAGTATATCAGCTGCATTTCAGCTGATTGATTAAAACGGGCTTTGAACCAATGACATTATTATGAGTGTTGTACAAAAATTATAGATGAAACTTCCTAGCAGCAAACCAATTTAAAGTAAGCTAACAAGGTTTTCTGGACATGGCAGGTAGCAATGTAGAACGAATATCAACAGATGGTAAGAAAAAAAGGAAAAAAGGAAAAATAAATTTAAAAAGCTGCATGGAAAAAAATGATAGCAAAAAAGAAAAGAAAGAGCGATGGAAAGGTAGAAGAAAAGAAGGACAAGAAAAGGGCATAAAAAGAACAAAAAAGAAAAAAATGAAGAACAAAAAGTAGGACAACAGGATGAACGAAGAGAGGGAAAGAAGGATGAACGAAGGGAGGAAAAAAGTGTTAAAGGAATGGAGAACGAATGGAGGAAAAAAGGGATGATCAAATGAAGGAAAAGGAGGAGGTAGAAGTGGGAGTGGTTGCAAAGAGAAAAAGGAGGGCCAAAAGGAGAGCAAAGATGAAACTGTTTTAAACTTTGTTGAATGAGCTTTTATCAGGTATTTGTAAATTCGTAAAACGGGAAAAGAACTAACTATAGCTGGAAAGAGCATGTTAAAATTAGCAAGACCGTGAAGTTTGAAGGAATTAAATCCAAAACTCACGAGAATATGATTTTTTGCAAAGTGTGAATTTGTAAGAAATTAACCTTTGCTGGTATATATAGGCATCGGTCCTGCGAATGTTTTCATACAAAATTTTGATTTCGGAAAATTCATATCTTCGTGAATTTGAAAGTAACTTCATTCAAACTTCACAGTTTTACTAATTTTGACGTGCTTTTTCTTGCTATAGTAATTATATTTCTGTATTTCTGTTTATAGTATTGTATTGTGACTTTTGGAATTACATGATAAAAGCTCATTAGAGTGCTTTAGTCGCACAATCGAATAAGTGACGTCATCCAAGTGAGTCATTTCATACTGTTTAGTTGACGTATAATTTGAATTTAAGTGAAAACAGAGGGACTCTATCGGAGAGCAATGACCGCTTGTATTATAGGTGACGTCCCCTAGACAAAACTAAACTAAACTACCTTAAACCTTCGAAAATAGACCCATCCAAAAATAAGCCGGAGGGGCGTTATGCAAATTAACGCCAAAGGCTTATTTTCGGGGGTTTAAGGTATTCATTAGTGAAACTAATAGCACTCTATAAGACAGGTTTTCATTAACCCGTGAAACAAAGTGTATTTCTTAAATACAAAACACCTTGGAATTAGGTTGTGTTAGCTAGGTTGTAATACCCCAAAGTGTGTTTCACGGGTTAATGAAGTTCAAGTTCAAGTTCTAGTTTTTTTTTAAAAAAAAAGATTAGATTATACAAGTGATTGAGAAAATAAACATACAAATATATACTATAGATAAGTATATATAGAAATACATATATAGCTATATACAAAATTAGATATACATATTTGAAATATAAAAAAAGAAAGAGAAAAAAAGAGAAAGGGAAAACTATTACATTGAACAATTATGCAGGCGATATTGCTGGTGAACTGGAGTAAGTTAAGTCAGTTTTCGGGCCAGTTCACCATCAATTCGGCTTAAATAGGGGAGTACGTGGACGGGAATACAGTACAAGTTGATCTGCAATTAAGTTGAAAATATAAGATGTTGCAAGGTTATTCAAAATGCTGAAAGTTGGCTAAACAAGTAAAAGAGAATGACGAAATCTAATCATAAGAAAGAAAACAGATTTCCTTGATATTTTTCTTGAACGAGTTTCTAGAGAGGACTTTCAAAGACTCGTCAATAGAATTCCAGATTTTAGGAGAATTGACCATATTATATTTGTAGAAACCGAAGGAATAAAAAGAATTGATTTCGACTGTCGAGTACAATAATCATTGTGCACGTGCATAGTGGAAATTTCTTGAAAGCAGGTGGAAGAGAACCCTGATAATAATTATACATAAGTAATGCAATTTGTGTAAATACAATATCCTTGAACTGTAAGAGACCGATAAATTGTAGGCCGGTGCATGAGATCTAGAATCGGAAAACACCACTCTATTAAGGTGTTTTACCAGTAGTATATAGCCATTTTTCTAGAGCTCATCGAAAACGGGGGATATTTGAGGAAAACTGAATTCGATGATCTTTGTTTTTCGTTGCCATAGCAACGTGTCATGGAAAACAATTGGCATCAATCAAATCTTCAATCCCTCCTTAGTATCTTGTGTGAAAATCATTTTGATCAGACAAATGTAAGTTGATCAATTTTCAAAAATACAATTGGAAGTTTTGTCAAAATCGATCACCAAAGTAGTATACAAATAGCGGTTCTGCGCCACCTGAGCGCCGGTGCCGCCGGTGCAGGTCACGCCCCCGATAGAGGAGATGTCACGCGACAGTGCTGCAAGGGGAGTCACACAACAGCGACCAGGGAGTCACGCGCCGGGGATCCGCTTGCAGAATTGAAAACTCCATTGCGCAGCAACCAAACAAATATTCCGAAGCAGAAAAACAAAATAAATTCTTTTCAGTGCTTCTGAGTAAGCTTCCATCACTCGTGCGACCGAGAAACAAACGTAATACTGAGAACTCCGTTGCGCAGCAACCGAGCAACGTTTTCGGAATTTCAAAACATGCCACACTTAAGGGTCTATTGTGTTCGATTCAACCACCAGCAAAAAACAGTATGGTTGACTATCATGTTGAAAGACATTCCTGGTTTGATTTGAAAAATTTGGAACGTTATAAAATCTTCAAAATACCAAAAACAAATTCTTGAAATACTAGAGTTGGCACACTAAAAACGATACATTTTAAAAATACTTGAGAATTAAAGACACCACCGAATGCGCGCCTTTGAAACACAGTGTTTTGAAAGAAACATAATTACCGAACAAAATGACCATAAGGGATGTGTGTGTCTTTGAAACACAGTGTTTTGATTAACATAATTACCGAACAAAATGACCACAAGGGATGTGTGTGTCTTTGAAACACAGTGTTTTGATTAACATAATTACCGAACAAAATGACCACGACGGACGTGTGTGCCTTTGAAACACAGTGTTTTGATTAACATAAATACCAAACAAAATGACCGCGAGGGATGTGCGCGCCTTTGAAACACAGGTTTTTTGAAAGAAACATAAATACCGAACAAAATGCACAGCGAGGGATGTGCGCGCCTTTGAAACACAGTGTTTTGAAAGAAAACCTATAAATACCGAGCAAAATGCACACTCATAGTGCCCACAAACCCACGAAGAGTCGTCATCCCCTTTCCCCCTCCCCACCCCCACCCCACCCCTTCCGGGGGAGGGGGGGGGGGGTGGAGGGTTCACCACACGGACGGCAAAGCCGTCCGAAGGGGAACCTCTCATCCTCGGATCCAACACTCTCTTACGAATGAAATGGCTTTAATATATTTATTTAAGTTACATTCAGTTCTTAATATTTTTCCCAGCCAGGAATAGATTTAATCACGGCTCTCAATCGTTCTGAACGTCTTGGGGGTTGGAATACCTGTCCTCTGTACTTGTGCTCATCTTGATAACGTATCCACCTGAGAGGTTTTTCTTGGCTGGATGGGGGAGTAGGTGGAAACTCTCCTGGGACTGTACTCGACAGAGGAGTAAAAGGAGTTGGTTGATCCGAGGGAGCTTTTAATGGGGTCGACGGTATTTCCTGTGAACTAGCAGTTTTAAAAGGCGTTCTAACTTTGGATGTCAGACGTTGAAGAAAGGAGGGTTCTTTCGGTGTTGCTGTGGCAATACCACTGTCACTGGGCAGAGTTGCTGTAGGGACGTTTTCTGAGGTCATCACGTTAGGAGGTTGACTCTGAACAAACATGGTTGGTACGGTTGGTGTCTGTCTCGGTATCGTGAAACCGTTATTGGAGAGTTGCTGTTGATGGACGAGGTAACGAGTCAACAGTGACTCATATTGTTTGGTTTTCACCTCCGGAGGTAGGGAAGGGTCATTCAAAATAGTGTCCATCTGTTCTGCCAATTCCTGCATGACTTTAAGAACGGGTGACTGTAAGTACCCCTGACGCTCAAAATAGTTAGCCATGGTCTTCATCGAATCTGTTTGGCCTCCAGTCTGCGATAGGTGGGCGTCGTTCGGGAGAACATTTGTACGCAATCGACACTCCTCCCTGGTGTTAGGTTTGAGATCGACAAACAGGTAGCCGTACGACCGCTGAACGGCGGCCTCGTACTTTTGAACAAACTGTTCCGTCTTTCCTGGGTACATTTGTTTTCCTAATGTCATCATCTGCAATTTGTCTCTTGGGTTTTTAAACAAGACGAGATACATTTCGATGCATTTAGACTCAAGGTGCGCATGATCCTGCCTTGAAAATAGACATTTTGCAAGAGGAAGACGACACTGAGATTTCGGTGATGGGAACCCTTTGTGAACAAATTCAGGATCCGTTTGTCGTTGGAGGTCTCGGTCATTTGATCATCGATGACCATGAGATTGTTGATATTTGGATCAAAGTACCAATCTTCGTCGAGGTCATGAGGTATCCCTTTGACAAACTCGATCCCAGGTATAGTTTTGAGCATCTGGTCGTAAGCTGGTTGCCATTGGGAATAACTCCAAACAATACGTTGAGGAGGGGGTTGAATGACTTGAGCTCCGTGCTCAAGTAGGTTCTGAACCCAGACCGTCTTTCCGGAGCCAGTCATTCCAGCCACTAAGGCTGTGAAGGGATGGAGTAACTGAAAACGGTCACATTTGGTTTCCACAGGCTTCGCCTGGGGATAGGGAGTAAACCGCTGACCCCCTTTTGTGCATTTTTCCTGGCCAAGCCAATACGCCCACTGCGAATTGTCCAACTTATGAGTTCTACTTAAATGAGTGTATATGTTTTGTTGCGGCTTGCCGCATATAGGACACATCCGCACCATCTCACGTCTTTTGAAGAATGAGACCCATTCTTGAAGGAAACGCTATTTATGGGCTATGACCTAGACTTGAATAGAATGGATTTAACATTCTATCTAGTGTAGATTCTACTAGATACTAGATTCTAATATCTTCTAGATTTGAATATAGTCTAGTGTAGATTCTACTAGATTCTAGTTAGATTCTAGATTCTACTAGATACTAGATTCTAGCTAGATTCTAGTTTCCTAGCTAGTGTAGATTCTAGTATTCTATAGCTATATTCTAGTGTAGATTAATTCTAGTTTTCTATAGCTAGCTAGTGTAGATTCTAGTAGTCTAGTAGATTCTAGTAGTCTAGCTAGTGTAGATTCTAGCTAGATTCTAGTAGTCTAGTGTAGATTCTAGTAGTCTAGCTAGTGTAGATTCTAGCATTCTACCTAGATTCTAGTTAGATTCTAGGATTGTAGTCTAGATTCTAGTATTCTAGCTAGATTCTAGTGTAGATTACATCCTTCAAATTATAAAATTCCAACTGCCTTTAGTTGACAATGGAAAAAGGGATAAATAGGAATGGTTTTTTGTTGTCCTTTCATTTGATGCAATCGGCTGTGCAGAGAACATGAGCCACTTGCTAAGAGAAAATTTTGGCTATTTGTGCCATTTAACCAATTGTTCACCTAACCAAAGAAAGGTTTTACTGATCACCGCTAGTCCGGAACAGGTTCATGCCATTAGTGAAGTTTGCTCGAATTTATCAAAAGGCCTGATCCCCATAAAGGACGCACAAAAAGAAAGACTTAGAGAGCATGTGGACGACATACGTGAGTTAGCCAACCCATCCGTCCCTTTCAAAACCAAGAAACAAATTTTGGCTCAACGGGGCGATGGTTTTGTATCCGATGTCATGTCACCCCTGATGTCGGCTTTGAGCCTGTTTTTGTTATAAATATTCCTGTGTATAAAGAAGAAGCTCATTTTGACGTTGATTTTTCGAGGGAGCAACATGAAGAGAGCACGTAGCGATTCCACTGACACTGAATACGATTCAGAGCATTCTCATGACGGGAGTATTCACTCAGAACAGGACTTGTGGGACAAGGAAGATATCGAACAAGTTCTACAGGATCTCTCCCAGAGTATCCCAGAAGATAAAGCTCTAGCGTTTCTCCATACTCTGGCGGTTTCAAAAAGTATTTTACATTGGAATTCCCATGGTGAGATGCTGTATCACGAACGAAGAATTCCCGTCACCAACATGGCAGAGCTTATCGAGTATGCCATGCTACCTTTGAATCTAGATGTTAAAGTGCCCCGTGGGTTGAAAACGTTCACTCAAGGATTATCGGAGATCGGTGTTGACAAGAAACTGATCCGTAATAAGAAGTTGCTGGCGGATCTGGTTGCTAGGCAACCGGAAGAGGACGAGACAGACAGTGAAACAGGTGACGAATCCTCTGAAAGAGAAAGTTTCGAGTCGGACGGTGAAAGTGTTGGTGAAAGCTTAGAGCCAGAGGAGAGTTCCGAACCGGAGCTTTCCGAATTGGACGAGGAACCCAGAGAGTGTCACGTTTGCCGTGACTTTGTGAAGTTTTACTCAATTCCTGTGGTTGAATGCCCTTGCTGTTTGTGGCGTGAAGCATATTACTGCCGCGAAAACGAATACATCGAATGTGATGTTTGTACTCACGTCTTTCCAGCCAATGCTCAGACCACTAAAGTTAAATTTTGTCGCTGTACAGACTGTAACGCTGTACACCAACAGTCCCTAAAAACCAAGAAATTAAAACTCATGGACGACCACCAAGAAGAATCAAGTGAATTGTAAAATCGATCACTTGAATAAAAGGAATGACTTTGAGACTGATTTGTTCCTTACTAAGTGGTTCTAAATTTTGGGCTGAGGATAAATGGCCAAAATATACTGTTCTTTTTACGTACTCTCTTCATAGCTCAGTCGGTTAGAGCACGGGACTGTAGTTACTGAGGCCGCCGGTTCAAATCTGGCTGGAGAGACTATCTTTTTCGAGAAAAAAAATAAAAATAAATAAATAACGCCAGAGGGAACTGAATACAGTATTTGTTGTACTTAATAAAATTAGATTTGATCTTGTTTGAAATTCCGAAAACGTCGTTCGGTTGCTGCGCAACGGACTGTTCCCAGTATTTCATTCGTAAGAGAGTGTTGGATCCGAGGATGAGAGGTTCCCCTTCGGACGGCTTCGCCGTCCGTGTGGTGACCCCTCCACCCCCCCCCCCCCTCCCCCGGAAGGGGTGGGGTGGGGGTGGGGAGGGGGAAAGGGGATGACGACTCTTCGTGGGTTTGTGGGCACTATGAGTGTGCATTTTGCTCGGTATTTATAGGTTTTCTTTCAAAACACTGTGTTTCAAAGGCGCGCACATCCCTCGCTGTGCATTTTGTTCGGTATTTATGTTTCTTTCAAAAAACCTGTGTTTCAAAGGCGCGCACATCCCTCGCGGTCATTTTGTTTGGTATTTATGTTAATCAAAACACTGTGTTTCAAAGGCACACACGTCCGTCGTGGTCATTTTGTTCGGTAATTATGTTAATCAAAACACTGTGTTTCAAAGACACACACATCCCTTGTGGTCATTTTGTTCGGTAATTATGTTAATCAAAACACTGTGTTTCAAAGACACACACATCCCTTATGGTCATTTTGTTCGGTAATTATGTTTCTTTCAAAACACTGTGTTTCAAAGGCGCGCATTCGGTGGTGTCTTTAATTCTCAAGTATTTTTAAAATGTATCGTTTTTAGTGTGCCAACTCTAGTATTTCAAGAATTTGTTTTTGGTATTTTGAAGATTTTATAACGTTCCAAATTTTTCAAATCAAACCAGGAATGTCTTTCAACATGATAGTCAACCATACTGTTTTTTGCTGGTGGTTGAATCGAACACAATAGACCCTTAAGTGTGGCATGTTTTGAAATTCCGAAAACGTTGCTCGGTTGCTGCGCAACGGAGTTCTCAGTATTACGTTTGTTTCTCGGTCGCACGAGTGATGGAAGCTTACTCAGACGCACTGAAAAGAATTTATTTTGTTTTTCTGCTTCGGAATATTTGTTTGGTTGCTGCGCAATGGAGTTTTCAATTCTGCAAGCGGATCCCCGGCGCGTGACTCCCTGGTCGCTGTTGTGTGACTCCCCTTGCAGCACTGTCGCGTGACATCTCCTCTATCGGGGGCGTGACCTGCACCGGCGGCACCGGCGCTCAGGTGGCGCAGAACCGCTATTTGTATACTACTCACCAAAATACTACTGGTAAACACCTTAGTCATTGCCCTCAGTTGTATGATTTCGTCTGCATCGTCCCGCTTAAATCAAACAAATTTTGATGCAATTTCAAAATAAATATATAACAGACAAAGAATGGTGTAAACGTCAAGTTAGTTGAGGCAATTAGTTGTTCAACATGAAAACGTGTAAAATATAAAGGTGAATATTGATTAAAAACCATTTTGTACATACATACAGTGTCACATTGAATATCAAACTATTTTTAGCTTTCAATTATAAATGTTAATAAAAAGGGAAGTCAAAAAAAGTCGAAAATACTGTCATGGCAGAGACAAATAAGAATTTTACATAAATGTTCATTGTTTTTCATACGAAAAAATACTTTTTTCCTCTCTATTTCTTTTGAGTTTGTAGAATTTTAATCGGCACTCGTTTAAAATATATACTTCAGTGGGACCCAGTTAAACGGCACTCGATTAAACGGAGCGCAACACCCGATTTAAACGGCACTCGATTTAACGGACCACAGTATTAAACCAGGCTCGATTTAAACGGGACTCGTTGACCAGAATGGTTGAGTGATCCTAATAAAATTTGGTCTTAACTTATGTCCTCCCTCAGTTAAATTTACACAGTGTCAAACAGTTCTTCGCAAAGCCCTCAAAATGTCTCAGAATCGTTCCGTTAATGACCTTTGGAAATCTACAAGCTGCTATACCAATCTTCAATATGACGCCTACAAATCCACCAAAGATGTTATCAAAGAATTTCACACTAACCATGAGCAAAGACTACAAAACCATCTTCTTTCACAAGGCTTTTTCTTTTCAAGTGTAATCAAGTACTCTTTAACAACGCTCAACAAAATCTGGTCTCTTGCACAATCAAAGTTACCAAAAATATCTTAACTTCACAATCCGTTACATAAATAACACACTTCCCACACTTAAAAAACCTTGCCAAATGGGGTTTATCGCCAAGTCACGAATGTACATTCTGCCTAAAGTCCGAAACCATTGGCATGCGGTGGCAGAAAGCAAGATCTACTTGGAGTAAGGACGTTACACCTGGAGGCATGATTCTATTCTAAATTTCCTGGCAAAATCTCTCAAATCTGTCAACCACTCATCCCTTTATGCTGATTTACCTGATTTTAGAAGTCCCTCGATAATTACAGATGATGAATACCGCCCTGATCTACTGCTTGTCAAACCTGATGGTTTATTATACGTTCTTGAACTAACAGTGGGTTTTGAATCAAATCTCCAGAATAACATTGAACGGAAAAAAGTTAAATACGAAGTCCTTTTCAAAAACTTAAAACGTCAGTTCAAAAACGTGATATTTGTAAATCTTTCTGTGAGTGCTCTAGGTGTGTTTGCCAATGATTCATCAAGCTTTATAACAATGTTGGATGATCTAGGTGTCGATGATAAATTTAAAAAGTATATCGTAAGATCGATTGTAAAGATTGCTATCAGAACTACGTATTACATATTTTTCTGTAAGAACAAGACATGGACGAATCCAGAACTAATGAAATATTGTTAAGGAATTTCTTTTTTCTTTTTTTTTTTTCTTTCAAGTTTATGTAAATGTTGAATGTATCTAGTTTATGATAATATTGTTAATCAAGTAGCCAATTGTATTTCACCTATAAGTAGAGAGATTTACAATTGCACGTACATGTAACAAAACATAAAAATAAAGTTTTCATTATTAGGACGGGTGCCTTCCGTTGGTGCTATTTATGAAAACATGGTTTTTACCTGTTTAAAGGAAGAAATTGCAAAGGCGAAGTACTTCTACTTCCATCCGGATGACGGGACGATCAAGTATGACTACATGCCTAGTTGTTTGAGTATTAATAAGTTTCTTACCATATCTCGCAGAGATCTTAAAAGATATATATCTGAAAGGCATTTAACAAATGCTATGATTCTTGCTGAATGTGCGACACACTTTGACATTGCCGTAATTGATGACAAAGGGGAAATTCATGCCATTCAGCTGTCCATATCAGATTGGCAAATAAAATGCAACGACAACTTTTACAAAGCAGACGGATATAATTACAAGTACTTAATGACGACTCAACAAGCGAATGTCGAAGAAATTTCAAAAATTAAAGCGAAAAACTTCAAGGAAGCTTTTGAGAAATATCAGTTGAGAATTTTAGATCCGATTTCGTTCATTGGTAATGAGCTGTTGCAAGTTGTGAGAAAATTTAAATAAAATTCCTGAAAAGAAAACGGTAAAACCAGGCAGAGTTTCAACTTAATTTAAGGTGACTCCCTATAGTAATTTTTGGACCAAACCGTTCACTTTTATTTGCCTTGTTTATAGCCTTAATCCGCAGCTATCGATTTGATATTGATACCAGCTATAGAGGTAAGATGAAAGTTTCCAATTATGGCAGTTTTAATATGATCGGCGTTACCATGGCAACGATACGATCAAGAGAATGCCAGGCATTTTCGAGTTCATTGGAAGCTCCTGTCAACTGAGACCCAGGGTCACTGTAAATCCTTTCTGGCCATCCGCGAACACTGGCGAATCTGTTTAGGGCCATGAGAAACGAGCTGGTGTCATATCCAAAGACAGCTTCTATATGAACAGCTCTCATCGCCATGTCCGTGAAGATAACTCCGTATGCTTTTCCAGTTGTGCGCTTTTGCACTTCACCTCTAACTGCGTACGGTCCAAACAAGTCGAGCATAACATTGTTAAATGCAGGTGCTGGCTTCAATCTTGCTTCAGGTAGGTGTCCCATTTGCTGTTCCAAGAAGGTAGCTTCACGCAACTTGCACAGTTGACAGTTTCGTTTGACGGATCTTGCAAGCTTACTACCATGAGGTACCCAATACTGAGTACGAAACGCAGCTAAGGTAGCATCACGTCCTCTGTGCCCGTTTTCGTGGGCTCTTTGCATGAACAAACGAGTAGCTGGATGGTTAGAAGGAAGAAGCTTCTGTGCAGAGGAATCTAGCGTCATGGGATTGTGTCGAGAAAGTCTCTCACCAACAACCCACAGTCCATTATGATCTTGAGTAGGACTCAAACAGGCATAACGGCCTCCTTTGCCATTCTTCTGATCCACTTTGGATATTTCACTTGAAAGTGATCGTTGAACATCTCTCACTATAAACTCTTCAGCTTGCTTCAGTTGTTTACCAGACACTAGCTCGGTCCTTCCGCCTCTGAACGATTTGTGTCGCGCAATATTGTGTAGTCTTGCAACAATCCAGATGACTTTGCTGATTGTGCTGAATCTCTTGTAGTCTATGATCGACGAGTTTGCTGTAGCTACATTCGAAACGCAAGCTGCTTTCTTTTCACCTGGTAGAATTCCTTCTTTCTGCCGTCCAAACTTTAATCCCCATTTCTCTTCTGATTGCCACAGAATAGGTGGTCCATTCCACCATTGAGACTCTTGGTTCAGTTCCTTAGGTCGCCGACCACGTGTTAGCCAGTCTCCTGTGTTGTGTTCACCAGGCATCCACGCCCAACAAGACACGTCTCTGTTTGTCGCTGCTTGAATTTCTCCAATTCGTACTCCCTCGTAAACCTTGAAGCGAGTGCTTGTTTTGTTAATCATGTTCAACACAGTTTCAGAGTCGACAATGTGAAGGACTTTCAAATTCGAATCGCATCTCCGCTTCAATTACTTTTCTGACTCTTTTTGAAAGCACTGCAGCATTCAGCTCCATCTGAGGAGTGGACAGTTTGTTGATGGGTGCGATGCGACATTTGGCCATGACAAGTCGACACCAATAGTCACCATTGTCTAACTTCCATCTGATGTAGGCGGCGCATCCATATGTCAGATCGCTTCCATCGCTTAAGATCACCAAAGTTGGCTTGCCGATAGCATTTGGTGGCTGCAGACATCGATCCAACTTCAAACGCTGTAGCTCGAAGAGGATACTAAAGAAGTGAACCCATTGAGCATGGAGATTTCTTGGTAGAGGTTCATCCCAGTCAAGCTTTTGGGTCTAGGTTTCTCTCAGGTTTATCTTGCCGAGCAGCGTGAAAGGACATATGAATCCAAGGGGATCATATATCATCATCACCTGTCCCAGAACAATCCTTCTAGTCAATACGGCTGGTATGGCTTTGAGAATGTCAGCTTCAACCAGATTCGGTCCAGTTCGTACTCCTTTGTGTTTCTTGCTGAAATTGAGGTTCACCTCATAGACAACAGTGTCCTTCTTAGGATTCCATCCTAGTCCCAGAACACGAAGACTTTCATCCGTTCCTTTCAACAGAGTCTGCGTCCTTTCGGACTGAGATGTATCCTCTTGCATTTCCCTTTTATCAAGTGACTCATCACCAACACGAGGATTTGACTCACCGCTAAGCTGCCAGCACTTGACTTTCAAGCCTCCTTTGGCTAGGATTTTCTCGACTTCCAGACAAAGATTCAGAGCTTCAGATTTACTTGCACAAGAGTCTATCAGATCATCTACGTAGCTAGACTTCACGGCGATTTCGCGCGGGGTCACTTTCCTATATTTTTCAAATGTTTGTAAATACACAGGTAGCCCAAAACCATGAATTTCAAAATTCTCAGTGGTTATAGCCTCAAAATGCATGCGTGCATAACATTTTGGCTCATTAAAAATGGCAGCTCTCGAAAGCAGATGCATGCAGCTTTCAATTGAGGTAAAATAGCAATTATTCTTTTACTTTTTGTATATTTTATTTGATATTTTGTCAAAGGGATCGCCAAACGGGATTTTACGGGACGAAAGGGATCTCATTGTTTCAATGGCGATTAATAGTAGTATTTCTTTGTGATTTTTTATTGGATTTACTGCTGAGCAAAATTGTAGTGCAGGGAATGCAAATAATTATTTTTTTTGTGAAAGTTTCTGAAAATATGATATTTTTTTTTCATAAACTGCATTTTTATGCGTCTATATATAGTTGATTCATGATAAAGAAACTTATCTACGTTTTTTGTTTTCTTTTATCCAGTTGTTTTCATGAAAAACCTTTTACTTCAAAACTGGAATGTGGTGAAATAGTTCAAAAAGACCCGTTTATCTAAGAACTAAGAACCTTATCCCATGTTTGTGACTTACTTGGCATAAATTCAGTGGTCAGAAGATTTACCTCCGGCGATTTCGTTGTAATTTTTCCAGTTTATGCTCTGACAGAAGATATATTAGATCAAAATCTAACGAAGGGCCAGCTGTTATTCGGGATAGAGAAAATAGATGGAGTTAACATGAAGCTATTACTGCCGTATGGTGGCTCAAATCCAGGAGGAGAGGAAACATTGCCTGATGGTTATAGATTCCAATGTATTTTTCTCCTTTCAAGGGGGAAGGTACAGTGAATGACTACAGTGAATGACTCTTTTAATAGTGAAAGAGATCTTGTAAGGATTAAATATCCAAAGTTTAATGCAAAACATGCTATGTATTGCTTGAAGAGGCCTGCTAGGATCATTTGCAAACAAATTTTTTTGCCAAATACTCTTCTACAATACAACAGAAAGGTTTCTTTGAAGTATTTTAAAGAAGATGTCCAACTCCAGCAAAGTGAACTGCAATGTGCGCGCAAGACCATATTGTTTTCGGTCAGTTAGCTCGTGACTGCCTAGAATATAGAAGCATAGAACCATTTTAAACATGGTCGGCCACAATTTCAACTAAACAGAAACAGTTATGACTCAGAATGTTAAGTGGACAAGATTAATTTCTTTTGGTCAAGAACTTAAGTTCGAAGAACAATCTCCTAACAGTCCTTGGATTCGTGTTTCAGGAAGTCATCAATATATAACCAGGCCAGGCTTCAAATCTGAAAGAACTATCACTTTAACAGATGGAAAAAAGGTCCAACTCTTTTCAGAGGTTTGCCGTGCCCAAAATATACCACTATTCATCATCATCATCATCATCACACTTTATTTAAATTTTTATCCAATAGAGAAAAAATTACCTTTTTTATAAATATACAAATAATTTACATTCATTTTACATGTCTACATATATACATTTCTACATTTCTACATATATTACAAATTTCAATGATATTTTACATGTTGCCATAGTAATATAATTTGATTGTGTTTATATATAAAGATATATATATATATATATATATATATATATGTATATACATACAAGCATACATATACACACATACATATCCTACGTTTATTGGCAAAGGTATAAATGATATGAATTCGAAGCATGCAAGGCAATGTTTATCTCTAAAGGTGAGGCGGTGCAAAAGAAGCCACAGGCTTATTACTTTGTACCGTCTCAAATTTATATGAAAATATTATTGGATATAGATATAAAGTTTTAAGGAACAGAGAAAAGAAAAGAGATGCCAGAAATATTAGATACGATAAATTTAATTATAGTAATTAATAATTTCAGGATAATAATAAATAATTTCAGGGTCTGTTGAAAGACTGTAAGTTCTTTTTTAATATTTAATCAGTTACTAATATTTATTTAAGGTTTTGATGTGTTAAGGAGATATAGCTTTAAATGCCTTTTAAAGCTATATATTGATAATTTTGACTTAAGCTCATTGGGAAGAGAATTCCATAGTTGAGGCCCATGGGTAGAGATGGAGAATTTTTTAATATTAGTTCTACAAAACTGGGTTCTGTAGTCACTAGAATGCCTGGTGGGATAGCAGTGAATTTCCGAATTTTTACAGAACATGGCTTGAAATGTTTTAGGAATTGTTTTTGAATTGACAGAAAACATGAATATACCTACTTGAAGAAAATGGATATTATCTAGATTTAACAGGCTATATTTATAAAACAGGGGTGCAGTATGTGCATCGTAGGAAGAATTAGTAATGATTCGAACTATTCGCTTCTGTAAAACTTTCAATCTATTAAGGTTTGTTGCATAGGTTGATCCCCATATGATGTTGCCATAATACAAATATGGATATACTAATGAATAATAAAGTTTCGTCAATGATGTTTGTGAAATAAAGAATTTGGCTCTGGAAATTACTCCAATTGTCTTAGATATCTTGCTAGCAATAGCATTGATATGTTCTTTCCAACTTAATGATTCATCAATAATTACTCCTAAGAATTTTTAATATATATCCCTACTCCACCACCGGCTTTATTAGATCGACATTTATGAACAAAATTATAACCTTCGATATGTGGGATGTCTATCGAATTTTGTAGCCATGTTTCAGTTATACTTATAGCATCAAAGTCTAGATCAATAGTGTTAAGGAAATCGGTCAAACTGGTCAAGTTTTGATTTAAGCTGCGTATATTTTGATGCATCAAGGAAAGACTCGAGTTACTATGAAAAGCAGTAATTTTATCATTAAATTGATCTGGAAGATAATATTTACTATCAGTTGGTTGGAAAAACTGCTGATCTGGATCAAGATCAGCGGTAGAAGCAACATTATTGTCAGTAAGCAAAGGATTGAAATGTAAACATTCAAGTCGGTCAGCATTGAAACTAATCAAACCTTGATTCATTTCATAGATGGCCAACTTGAATGCGTTGTCATCTAAATGACTAAATGGAAGGTCAAAAAACTGATCACTCATACTTTAGCGATAATTTATAATTGCTAAAAAAAACTGATAATTATGAGTTTTAGTACTGTCAGTTTATGTTACTTAGCTCAGTTCTTCACTTTTACAGCAGCAATGGGATTGATTAGGAGCGTTTATTCATTGACATCTTGTTGCATGGTATTGACATCAGATTGGACAAGTTGAGTAGCAAGTTGAGTAGCAGCTACTCTTTCTTGCTCCCACGTAGCTGGGCCTGGCTGGCGGTTCCCTGTATTTGGTATGGGAGCACTAAATCGTGGTTGATATGCAAAATACTGCGGTTGTGGAGGTGGCAGGCCATATTGTTGGGTAATGAAGTGACCAGGTAAAAATTGTTGTTGGTATGGCTCGCGAGTGCCCTCGCGAATGACTAATTTGTCATATCTTAGATACGCCACTTTGCCTTCTTTACGTGCTTGAATCATCTCAGGAATAAGTGATTTCCTTTTCTCCTGGACACGGTCAGAGAAGTCTTCGCGGATTATGATCTTAGTCCCTTTGAGTTTTTTCCTTGAGTTTAGTACCAAGTCACGATCTTTGTAGTTGAGGAATCTGGCAACGATTGATCTTGGTTTACCAGGTTTCTTCGATCCCGTTCGATGTGCTCGCTCTATAGCTATGTTTTGGGAATCCAAGTGTAGCTTTTCAGCAATAACGTCTTTGATCTTATCTTCAGATTGTTTCCAAGTCTCATTGGCGGCCATGTTGGTTTCCTCAATTCCCTCAAAGCAGAGGTTGTTTCTTCTTGACCTATTTTCGAGGTCATCAGTCTTGTCTTCTACTTCATCAAGCTTCTTTGTTATCTCAGCAAGCTTTCTGTCAAATTCATCAGCTTTCTGGTCTTTAATTTTAGCTGATTCCATGAGAGTTTCGTAGTGTTTCTTCAGCTCTACGAGATCGCCTTGGGAGAACTCGAGGCTGTTCTTGATTTCTAGTATTTCTCGGGTCAATTTATCAATTCGATCGTTTGTATTTTCAACAAAAATTGAGAAAAAGCTTTTCATAGATGTTTCCTGAGCTTTTAGTAGCTCTTTTACAACGGGCAAGGATAACATTTCGGCATCTTGAGTCGATTTCTCTGAGCTACTTTTTGAGCGTGTTGTCGTCATGGTGAAAATCAAATGTTCATGTCCTGAAAAACTTTTAGAAGTGACAACTACTACTCCTACACAGGCTGCAAATAGGACATTGGAAATTCTAAGAGTAAAGACAAACAAACATTGGTCAGGTCCCATCTTCTTTGGTTTTTTAAGGAAGGATGTGTTAAAGCATTTGTGTATCAACAATGAAAAACAAAATCAAGCTTGTGTTGTGCAGTTAGATGAAAATAATATGAATTTAGATAATAATGTGCAAATATCTAGTCAACAAGAAATTTGCAGCATTCCTCCAAAAACAGGTACTCTATTTAACTGGTTAGGAGTAAAGAATTTTGGAGAAAATTCCTACCATCTCCATGCCAACAATACCAGCCCATGGTTTTATGTATTTCAAGACAAGTATATACCATTACAACCGGAGTATGATGCACGAAATGCAATCTATTGCAATGGAAAATCATATGAAATTTCCTGTAAAATTGTTAGAGGTGAGTGCAATCTCCCTGCTTTTCAGTGCCAAGTATTTCTAAATGATAACTTGTTGCATACATGTAATGAATCGAAGCCTACTACAGCATTCAAGGATGTGTTGAGATATCTTCATTTGGAATGTACAAGGAACATTTCTGGTTATGAGTTTTGGGGTCTTCAGAGGAATGATGTTAATTTACAGCTTCAACTTCAAAGTAAAAAGAGACGACAACCAGAGCCAGAGTCCAATGATCAAGTTGTCAAAAAAATTAAACACTACCAATATCCCCTCCTTGATAAAGCTTCAAAAACTAGGACACGGAATGCTGGGCCAACTGAGTCCTTAAAAAAAGGTGCACAGAAAGATAGAAATGCCCTCATCCATGATTTAGTAAAATTTGCTTCATTTAATGACGTACAGAGTTTTATAACCTTCATGTGTGATAATGAACCAGACAGTGTATTCAGGGCTATGGAATCCTCTGATTCATTTTTGCAAACAGTTACTTCAAAACTTAACATTGCTGGGCCGAAGAATTTGTCTGCACATCAATCCGCTGAATTTATTCTAGGAAGAACACATTTGTCTCAAAGAGAATACAATGCTGCGAGGAAATATTTAAAAAAGGCAAATGTCCACCTTGCAAAATATGCGGATGCTACAAATTATACATCACGACTTGAGGTTGGGGACATCAGTCAACATAAACACAGTGGTGACTTTGAATACGATGGAAGTGATTGTCTCTGTGCTGGCTCTGATTTCAATGATACAATGCAAAGGGTAATCAATACAAACATTCTTTATCAAAAGTTGGAATTTCCAACCAGGAGTGTACAAAAAAATGTGTTCGAACACCTCAAGGTTGAAAATCCTCAGCTGTATGCAAAGTTAGATCCAGATAATCGTACATTTTTCTTACGTGAAACTGGAGATAATTTTAGAGGTAGTTCCAAACAACCTACAGAACAAATGTCTTTCAACATTCTCAATCTTACTGATTTAATAAGTTCTCCTTATGGCCAGTTTGTATCTTCAATTTGGCGAGGACCAGAGACAAGGAAATACATTCGAGCTCATGTAAGCAGTCATTATGAATCTGTAACCGCTGCAGTCAAGCATGGCCTAACACTGACAACTGGTGACAATGTCAGAGAGAAGTTCAATGTAGTGGTGTTTTTTGTTGCTGACCTTGGACATTTGAAAGAAACCCTTGGAAAATGCACATGCACAGCAACATATGGTTGTTATTGGTGTGAAAAAAAGACTGAAGATTGGGATAAACCTGTCCCAAGCTCAGCTCCCTTACAGACCCTCATTCATATGGAAGAATTGGGTAAAGAAGCTGAGGAAAAACTGGTTAAAGAGCCTGACAAATCATCTACAGAGTATAAGAAATTCCAGCAAGCCAATCTTAGTCAAACGGTAAGTTCCAACAACAATTGACCTAATCAGCTAATGCGTTGCTATGTACATTTCCACCCAATTCAAAACCTCCGGGAATACTTACTTTTGTGCCCAAATATTCCAAGACAAAAAATCTTATTCCCAAAGGTTTTGAATTGGGCAGAAACGTACATAGCAACACGTCAGCCAATAAGGTCTATTAAGATTCTCGTCTAGACTTTGTGCTAAACTCTTATTCTTATCGCACATTATTATTATTATTATTGTTGTTGTTGTTGTTGTTTATTTTTGCAGTTGTTGTTATTGTTACTTTTGTTATTATCATTATTATTTTTATCATTTTATTATAATAAATGTTTTATTATTTAGTTACTTTTTTGTTATTTTGGCTCACTTTATTGCAGGGAACTGTCATCTTTTCTGCATTTAGTGAAAGCTGCTTGTTACCTTGTGGACTTCATTTAATTTTGGCTCACCATCGGTATCTGTGGAAGATGTTTTTCAATTTAGTGAGCAAGAGAAAACAAGAAGCTGAAATCCCTGCTGTTTTGCGGTCAATAGGTTGTGGCTATCTTGCCTTTCAAATTGAAAGCTACCACAAAAGGTACTGAAAAAATTATTTACATCATGGACATGTTTTCTTCAATTGCTGATCCCTAGCTTTAGCACTTTATGGAGCCCAGAGATATGCAACCCTTACTATTTACAACCCTAACCCTCTTTTTCTTCTAAAAGATACATTGAGCATCCCCAGCTGTTTGACGTTGCCCCCTGAACTCTGTATGATCTCGGATGATTTCAAAGTGCTGTGACGTTAGGTCATGGATGCCTGTTTTGAAGAAAAAAAAAACATGAAAGCTTCAATAAGACACTAACATCACTTTTTGTCCATTCTTTTTTTTAGTAAGAATAAGTATTATGATGGTAGTTCTACACTCAAGATGACAGGCAATGACTGTAAAATATTGGAAACCAATTGTAAGAAGCTCATAAATAGTTTCTTAAAGGTAATTATATTGTTATTATTTCAGTTTTATTCTTCTTATTATATTATCCTAAAAGGATATATGCACAATTATATTCTCATCAGACCTCAGGTTACTAATAATATGCACCTACAAAGAGAAATAGCAATTGCTATTAGGGTAATTCCATAGCAACTAATTTACATTACAAATCATTTTTTCAGGGATTACAGTAATTTGTCTGCTATTTTTGAAGACAACCGGCCACTTGCTTTACCCATAGATCTGCCATTGTATAGATTTAAACTTTTTCTAGTCCGTATTTGATATTTAAAAAATGAGCAGGAGTGTTTTATCGTGAGATATAAACGTAACACCAAGGCAGAGTCTTTATATCCACAATAAAGCACAATCTGCGAGTTTTTTAAATCACTTCTAAAATCTGCTCACCATGGTTAGTTCAAAGTTTTAGTTAAAAATTAAAAAAATAACTTCTTAGGGTTATGAGCAGTGGGTCATTTGAGGTCTCCCATTAAAGCGCCAGTGTTTATGCATAAGTGTTTTAGCTGCGAGAATGATCAGTTAAAACACTCATGTATAATAATTAATCAGTGCTGTATCTTAGTTTAAAAGTTCATGTGATCCAGAGTTGAATACTCATTGGACGAATTATTAGTGAGTTTTTAGAAACAGATTTCTAAATTCCAGGGAACAAATCCAGGGTTATGCAGCCCCTCCCCTCCCCACTAGGTAAAATAATTATAAGCAAATGCACTTATTTTCATAGACATCAGAAAAGTGGGATGATCCTAGCTTTCTCAAGATGAGGCAGCTCCACTTTCTTTATCAAAAATTTGCTGATCTGACCAGGTATGAAATTTTCTTCAAATTGTATATTTTGTCGAAAATGACCTGCAGGACACAAATCAAAAAATATATGTATGAATTATAAAATAATTTCTATTAAAATTTATGCCATTACTATTATTACATGTCTTTATTTTCAATTTCGTACCATTTATTTCAGAGATCTTCGTAGTCATACAAGTTCAGCAGAGAGAGTGAATTCTTTTTCGGATCGTGCCGAAGAGTTCTTCCAAAAGCTTAGGCAATATGGACCGGCACAATGTACTTCTAAGCTCCTAGTCCAGCAATATGGTGCAAGAATTGTTCACTTTGAGGTAAAAGCACCAAATTTGGCACAGTTGTAGTATTTGATGTGCTGATTAATTTAAGCTATGGATCCCAGCTGAATTCGTCCAGGGGGGGTCAAATTTGACACTTAGGGGGGTAGGGTAGGTCAAATCTACCTAAAAAAATTTAAAATGCAGGCAACACCACCCACACAGTGCAAAACATACCAAAAGTTTGCTGTTGGATCTCTTTGTTAAGTCTAGCTATGGATCCATCCAAGATTCGATCAGGGGGGGCTAAATATTTCACTTTGGGGGGTAGGGTAAGTCAAATTTACCTAAAATAATCAAAAATGCAGACAACACTACCCGGACAGTGAAAAATATACCAAAAGTTTGCTTTTAGAACTGTTTGTTAATTCTAGCTATGACACCGTCCAATTTTTTATCAGGGGGGTTCAGTATCACACTTATGGGGGGTAGGGTAAGTCAAATTTACCTAGGCTAAAACAATCTAAAATGGAGACAACACTACCCGGACAGTACGAAACATACCAAACGTTTGCTATTGGATCTGTTTGTTAATTCTAGCTATGGCACCGTCCAATATTCTCTCAGGGGGGTCTCTCTGGGGGGACCTAAATGGTGCACTTAGGGGGGTAGGGTAAGTCAAATTTACCTCAAATAATTTAAAATGCAGACAAAACTACCCAGACAGTACGAAACATACCAGAATTTTGCTATTAGATCTGTTTGTTAGTTCTAGTCATGGTTCCACCCAACAGTCTACCAGAGGGGGGGGGATGGGTATCACACTTATGGGGGGTAGGGTAAGTCAGATTTACCTAAAACAACTGGCCTAAAATGCAGACAAATTAGCGTCGCACTCAGCTATGCCTCATGCCGCTCTTACGTTTGTTAAGGGATCTTTATATTTTCTCTCGTGCGCATCTATCACGCCGCGGGCGCGTGGCTTTCTGTAGTCTAATTGATAAATATATAGGTAGAAAAATGTGAAGGACCTTGTTTAACATCGATAGTTCCGTTAGCTGAGCTAATCTTCCAGGAAGCCTACAGTTTAAGATTGAGCTTTCATTCGGGCAGCATGGTTACATAGTTTTGATAACAGACTGAAATGGTACAGTGTATCAAGTGCCACCATATCACCTGCACTGAGCTTACCCAAGAGTACTGCATTATTAAAATGCTAGTCTTAACGTGTTTGCTGTGTGTTATAAGCTTAATAGAGTTCACTATCAAACATTGGTTTCAAAGAATAAACTTTTGCATCTACATTTTGTCTAAAAATCGTCAAAATCTTGTCTGCCATAGCTAGATCGCATTCTTAATGTGACGTCATACTCACCATCGAGAACGAGGCTCTGGTAATAATTCTTTACAAATATCAAGCAAAAAATAAATAAAGCCGAAGAAAGTTTGTTTTAGGGATTTTTTGAAAAATCTTGAAAAATTACTATCTAGCTTTAAAGCAGAGGCCTTGTCAGTGTGAAGCTCACCAGAGCTTTATCAAGAGAGCATAAATAAGAGGGAAACTTGTTAATGGGGCGCGCGCCGTGATGATTCCCATCTGTGCTATTTTTAGTAACCAGATGCAGTTTAATTTTCATCTTACCCTACTCCCGTGCGTCATAATTTGACACTTCCGGGCCCAGAGAACCGTTTAGTGCAGATTTGTGTTTTCAAAAACAGCGTTCAATCAAAGTGTTATTACTGTAGTTCTGCTGTTGTTCATATTATCTAGCATCAAAGGTGTGTTGTGTACTTTTTGCTAACCAACGAATGATTTTGATGGAAAAAAGAGGCAAAAACGTCGAGGATTTTGTGTTTTTGAAAGAAATTTTAGCGGAAATGCACGCGCTACTGATGCATCACACGTTATCGAACGCTTGCTTAGAGTTACTCCAACATTTTCGCTCATTTCCATGAGAAAATCTTTTTTATGTATGTTATTAATAGCTCATGAGATGGCTTTTTCGTGGGATCTAGAATAAATTTAGTATCGTTTGTGTGATTTCATGAAGCTCAAATTGGCAAATTCCACTCATTCAAATTTTCGACGCACGTGAGTAGGGTAAGATGAAAATTAAACTGCATCCGGTTACTAAAAATAGCACATATGGGAATCATCATGGCACGCGCCCATTAACAGTTTCCCTCTCTTATCTATGCTCTTTTGACTATATTCATAGAACTGAAAACTCTCTTGGAGACCTTCAACATAGAACATAGAATATTTTGGGAGATCTGTACCAAATATCAATCAGCCGATCTCTTCATTAATTAATCTGCTGGTACCTTTTGACACTTTCTCGTTACAATTACCTGTATTTCGCGTTTTTAGCTAAATTTGCGAGTTATGAGTTAAATTCTCCATGTAAACCGGTCGAAGGAGAAATATACGAAAACTCGTCTCGCCCAGGGTAACTCGGGGCAGGGCTGTCTTGGTTAGCCGAGACAACTTTTCGCCACATAAGCAGAAGCTAAGAGATCTAATAAAACATTCTGGTATGCTTGGGGCTGTCCGGATAATATTAGTTTCTGTGTTTTGAATAGTCCACTTTCGACATATATGTTTGAGTTGCTGCACACAAAAGAATCAGTTCGAGGCTCTGGGGAATATTGCTTAGTGGTGAGCGACTGAACATTTGTTTGGTCGAGCACTGATTCTTTTGTGTGCGGCAACTCAACGAACTCAACTCAACTCAACTCAACTATATCGAAAGTGGGCTACTATCTTATAAGATAGATTTGACCTACCCTACCCCCCTAAGTGAACATTTTACACCCTGTTAGAATGTTAAGCTGTATCATAGCTAGAATTAACAAACAGATCTAACAGATTAGCTCAACTAAAGAAACTATTGATGTTAAACAAGGTCCTTCACATTTTTCTACCTATATATTTATCAATTAGACTACAGAAAGCCACACGCCTGTGGCGTGATAGATGCACACGAGAGAAAATATAAAGATCCCTTAAGAGCGGCATATAAAGATCCCTTAAGAGCGGCATGAGGCATAGCTGAGTGCGACGCTAATTTGTCTGCATTTTAGGCCAGTTGTTTTAGGTAAATCTGACTTACCCTACCCCCCATAAGTGTGATACCCATCCCCCCCCCCCCCCCCCCCCCTCTGGTAGACTGTTGGGTGGAACCATGACTAGAACTAACAAACAGATCTAATAGCAAAATTCTGGTATGTTTCGTACTGTCTGGGTAGTTTTGTCTGCATTTTAAATTATTTGAGGTAAATTTGACTTACCCTACCCCCCTAAGTGCACCATTTAGGTCCCCCCAGAGAGACCCCCTGAGAGAATATTGGACGGTGCCATAGCTAGAATTAACAAACAGATCCAATAGCAAACGTTTGGCATGTTTCATACTGTCTGGGTGGTGTTGTCTCCATTTTAGATTGTTTTAGCCTAGGTAAATTTGACTTACCCTACCCCCATAAGTGTGATACTGAACCCCCCTGATAAAAAATTGGACGGTGTCATAGCTAGAATTAACAAACAGTTCTAAAAGCAAACTTTTGGTATATTTTTCACTGTCCGGGTAGTGTTGTCTGCATTTTTGATTATTTTAGGTAAATTTGACTTACCCTACCCCCCAAAGTGAAATATTTAGCCCCCCCTGATCGAATCTTGGATGGATCCATAGCTAGACTTAACAAAGAGATCCAACAGCAAACTTTTGGTATGTTTTGCACTGTGTGGGTGGTGTTGCCTGCATTTTAAATTTTTTTAGGTAGATTTGACCTACCCTACCCCCCTAAGTGTCAAATTTGACCCCCCCTGGACGAATTCAGCTGGGATCCATAGCTTAAATTAATCAGCACATCAAATACTACAACTGTGCCAAATTTGGTGCTTTTACCTCAAAGTGAACAATTAGGCCATTTTTCTGCACCATATTGCTGGACTATCCCTTATTTACATATCCTTAGAGACCACATTGGTAAGCAAATGGTCCTTTGGTATAATCTACTTGGGTGGGGTTATGGATACTTTAGCTGTGCCTCATCTGAACACCTCAACAAGTTAGTCAAAACATTGGAATGGAGCAGCACAAATCAAGACGAGCATAGATTTCATAGAATAGTTCAAATACTAAGAATTCAACATTTTCATTACACTGATAACATTTTTATGAAAAAAAGAGATGTTGCTTGTTCAGCATGTGGACAGTCTGGTCACACAAAAAAGAACAAGGGTTGTCCAATGCATCCCTCCCAGCCTGCTTTGCAGTTTGATGATTCTGATTATGAAAGCTAATACATTTTACATGTATGCACTTTTAAGTATACATTTCAATGTAGCCTCCTTACCTACATTTTTATAAAATAAAGTTTTGAGACAAAGGAGCATTTTGCATATTAAAATTTATGTTGTAACATACATGAGTCAATGTTATGGAAATACAACAATACTTAACATTATATCATTAGACATAGGAATTTTAAAATGGGGGTTAGTCCACAGAGCAACCAATTGGAACTTCAATCTCTTATGATAATCTTGTGAATGATTTATCTGCTGGCTAGCCCACATCAGAGATAAACAAGAAATATAGGGTCAACATACAACAACATACTTTGTTGGGCAACGCAACATTTTCTTGTCAGGCCACCTTGTATGCTTGAACAGTAAACTGTAAATAACATTTGATACTTTCTCTTTTTGTCAACTATCAACGACAGTAAATACATGAGATGTGAAATAGTTACAGTCAAAACACCTCAATTGTGGGACTGATTATTGAATATTTAAATTTGCAAATTTGATTTCATTATTTCATTGATATTTGGAAGATTATTATTAATAAAGTGTTATGCTTCATCGAGTGTAAATAAAGACTCGGAAAAATCCGAGCCCCCAGCGGAGATAACACTTTATTTCTAACATTATTCCGAGTACATTTCCATTCATATACTTAAGATTATTATTGTTCAAAACAAAAATGCACCGAAAATTTAGATTCTGTTGGCCCTCATAAAACCACTGGTTCCCATAATGAGCGTTTACAGTCAAAATATCGCACTCATAAATTGGGTTTTATCTCTATTTTTGTTAAATCATTTGTCATTTCCAAAATTTGCCTTTGCTTACGCTTGAAAGGTGCATTTGGCCAGCAGTTTGCACGTTTGACCAAATGAACGAATCAGATTTCATAAACCAAACATTTCTCAGAAACTGCACCATATAATGGCCATTCAACAATCAAATTTCAGTGCACTCAATGTTTTTGTTACAATCTTCCAAATTTAAATCGAATAATGAAATCAAATTTGCAAATTTAAATTCAATAATCATTCCTAGGTGCCCACAATTGAGGTGTTTTGACTATATATGGCATTTGCTTATTGGTCTGTTCAACCTGAAACTCCTGGCACTCCTTTATTTAAGTAGTTTGACAATATTGTTATTTGGACTGTGGAATTTTTTAACCCTGTAGTTCTTCACTAGTGATAGCTACATCTTGTGTCATGATTCCAATAGCATTGAAAGCTGAGTTGTGAAACTTTAGATGCAGTTCACCTTGCTGGAGTTGGACATCTTCTTTAAAATACTTCAAAGAAACCTTTCTGTTGTATTGTAGAAGAGTATTTGGCAAAATAATTTGTTTGCAAATGATCCTAACAGGCCTCTTCAAGCAATATGTAGCACGTTTTGCATTAAACTTTGGATATTTGTCAATCCTTACAAGATCTCTTTTGCTATTAAAAGAGTCATTCACCACTCCAAGTACTTTGAAGGTCTCATTGCGGGTAAGTATATGATCCCCAGTTCGCACTACATTGGGAAGGGTGTAAAAAAACATACTGTCTTTATCAACATTTAATGTACCTTCCCCCTTGAAAGGAGGAAAATGAAGTGCATAATCATTCACCTCAATACATTGGAATCTATAACCATCAGGCAATGTTTCCTCTCCTCCTGGATTTGAGCCACCATACGGCAGTAATAGCTTCATGTTAACTCCATCTATTTCCTCTATCCCAAATAACAGCTGGCCCTTCGTTAGATTTTGATCTAATATATCTTCTGTCAGAGCATAAACTGGAAAAATTACAACGAAATCGCCGGAGGTAAATCTTCTGACCACTGAATTTATGCCAAGTAAGTCACAAACACGGGATAAGGTTCTCAGTTCGCAGACAAACGGGTCTTTTTGAACTATTTCACCACATTCCAGTTTTGAAGCAATTGAAGTATTAAAAACAACTTTCGAGAGTACCACTGAAACAAGCTTTTCTCGTGGACTTTCTAATGTAATTCGTTGCAAATTAATGTCCTTGATCTTCCGAACAAAGCATTGCTCAAAATACTTTACTTGTGAACGGAAAAAGAAAGCGAGATCTTTGTAGGACGGCAAAGAATTCGAACTTAAATCAGTCCCAAGATTTGTTCGCATGTCCGCCATATTGAATTGAACATCTACGCGTGCGCCAAGTGAAAAACGCTGTCCGAAAACATCGTGGGCTCACAAATTGCCCGAAAGGTCTTATGGTCTACCAGATGGCCGGTGAAATCGCCGTGCTTTTTTAAGAGCTCGGATGCTAGAGGACTTTCACTCTTAAATAGATCTGCTGTCTTGTAGATGGCTTCAGTGCTTATCGCTGAAGCAGGTGTGTCATGCACCCATGTTGACACGCGTCATGACGTACACATCTGGATCACGGTTTGACTGCAAATCACGCCATAAGAATCGATGACAATGTTGTTCAAGTTGTTTAAGGTTGGTGCCTACTATTGTCCGCGCGCACTGCTTTCTGCGCATGCAAAAACACTGAATTTTTGTCGGTAAAGCAATCGTAAAAGCATGGCCTTTTTACGACTTTTTGAAAAAATCAACTTACAGAATTAAAGGAAAACCATTTAGCCTCTCCTGTGTTTGAATGAAATTCACAGTTGATAAATAGAACCTGAGTTACAACGCCTGTTTTGACTATCATTTCTACCAGAAACGATGTGTTTTGGCCGCCATCTTGAAAATGTCCCACAATGCATTGTAATTCGCTCTACTTTCCGGGGAGGGCTAGGGAATTTTTGATCATTTTCGCGAATTCTGATCAGTTTTCGCGCGTTTATCGGCAAATAACTTTCTAAATCGCACGGATACCCCTATTTTTTATTTTTGTAAATTGTAAAGTGGAGATTAACCTACTATTTTAAAATACTTTTATGAATTTAAAATTGAAACTTGATTGCAAAAAGTGGACTTTTCATTTGGCGGTCATGAACCAAAACAGGTCTAAAACTAGTAAAAAGTCACTGAACAAAATTGTTATTCTGGTTTTTCATATTTCGTATGGCATTGACAAGTAAGAGAATTGTGTTGTAAACGTTTTAGTAAAAAAAGTTGGACATTTTTTTCAAAATATGGGGTATTTATGATTTTTTCTTTGGGCCTCTAGAATAAGCAGATTTTGCAACATTTGATGGCGTGTAACTCATTAATATGCACGGTGACCCCCAATTTTTTCCTTGGATTCTAGCTCCCTATGATGGGTTCTTTGATACCCATGTGTTTTTTTGCCAAATAAAATTACCTTCACATTAGTAGGCACCAACCTTAAGATGGACAGAATTAAACATCTTTCTTATATCGCCGACTATTGCAACTTGTCCTTCTCTCCAGCGCAACAAGATCCCAATGAGATTGTTCATGTAACAGTCCGGTCCTTTAGCTAAACAAGAATTAAGAGACTTTCCTTGTCATACTTGACTTGAATTAAAAACTATTCGGACTGGTGTGGAGTTAGACCGCGGATTGAGTACTGCCAGGTGGGATATGTAGAACACAGGACCTTCCCACTCTTGGAGCTCTTGTTCAGACAGTTTGCGAGCTACTTTGCGGTTCACCATGTCTTCCATCTGTTTCTGATACGTTTCAGCCCATTGTTGATCTTTGCTGAGAGTGCGCTCAGTGTTCTTTAAAGTGCCTAGGGCGACGCCGTAATTGTTAGGCAAGGTAGAAGGATCCACTTTCCAAGGATAGCTTGTAATCCAACAGTGATTCTTTTCATCGTATTCTAGATTTTCCTGTATCATCTTTAACTCTTGTTCTTCTTTAAATGAGAAAGTGTGTCCAGTGGTTGGACATTTACCACAACGGCAGCCTCCACATCGTGGAGTGACTTCAGTCCCAAGCTCTTCTCCATTGATGAAATTCTCGACTTTTGTTTCGGCGCTTTTTGTAGAGAGATGGCAGGAAACATGCATTTCATCAGCGTCGTCTACTATCCTCGCTGCTTTTTCCGTATCAGTTGACTTTGGTTGAAACTCTGGATGTGAACTCCCACACGAACATAATAAGTTCCGAGCTTGATCCTTGAATCGTGAATTGTCTTGACTAGGTTAGAGTCATACTCTGTTTCTTCGGCCAATTTGGGGTGCGTGCCTTGTAGGCAAATTCCAAGTTCTCCTCTCATGATACTGAGATTGTCGCCACACTTGGCCTCTTCATGCTTGGGATGTAAGCCGTAATAATCGCAACCAAGTAGGACATCTACATACTTTGTCTTCCGCTGCAACGACTCTGGGTCATAATTGGGAAACAGCTCCGATAAGACTCTGACATCTAACTTGCTTATGGGACTTGTGATTTGATCCATACCAAAGGCTGTGATGAGCACTTTTTTACCAGAGTCTGTCACGAGTGTAAATTGGTACTGGCGAGTGTCATAAGTTTTCTCCACGTTTCCCATTGTTGTGACGTCAAGAGTGAATTGATTCAAGACTTTAGCCTTGATCTTGTCTGCTGCTCGATGAGTAATGTATGTCGTGTTAGAACCGCCATCACTGAAAACGGTGACAGTCTTGCCACTTTCTGCTACTTTTGCTAGTTGAATCGGATACAAGGCAAGACCAGAGCCCTGTGAAACATTGGTTGTTCCTTCAACTTGGACGTGATTAGATGATCTGGAATCGTTCTTTGATTTCTCTGACTTACACAACAGCGAATGATGATCCTCACTACCGCAAAACTTGCAAGGTTTCTTGTTAGGACAGTCCTTCTTTGCATGTTCACCAAAACAAATGAAACATGCGTTCACCTGTTTCAGCAGTTCATATTTTCCACCCGATCCACTGACAGACAGTTTTTGAAACTCCTTACATTCAGACGTTGAGTGCTTTATGGAGTCCTTACGATGAAAGGCACAGTGATAATACTGCTTCTTGGGTTGGCTTGTTGCAGCTCCCTGGTGCGTCAGACTTTTACTACGATCGTTTATCTTCACGACAATTTCTGCATTCCTTTTTCTTTTCGCTTGAATATCTGCAAGACGAGAAACTGCCTCGCGCTCTCTTTCAAGAAACTTCATAAATGTATGAAACGGTTGGATTTTTTCTTTTGAAGACATGTCGTGATACTTCCTTATCCATTCAACTTTCAAGTGTACTGGTAACAGTCCATTGACAAAGTCAATGTTCTGGTTCAATGGTAGTAACTAAATAACAACTAAATAGCAACTAAATAGGCACAAATCAAGGGCACTAGAACCATGAAATTGAGCTTATTATTAAGCTGAGATCATTGATAATAAACAAAGTTTTACTTAACTCAAATGTCGCTTGTTATGTAGTAATTGTAGTAATATTTTGCTGCTTATAAGCCTTCAATTGCCTTCTTTACCACTCAACGATCCAAGGAACAGTTGTATACTACGATCGTTTACCGCTGTACCGCCTGTACTAGCCAACGCCGTCGCGACAGTTGTTATTGATTAACTGATAAATTGAACTAAGTCGCCTCTTTACACCAAAAGGGTTAGGGGTAGGAAACAACTAGCGGCTTCTTTGACCATTCGTCTGCCTGGATAATTGGATTAAGTTGGCAGTACCTAGGGCAATTTGTTCACTCAACGATGACGGATTAACCTACGTCGGTTGAGTAATCGTACGCCGAAGTTGGCTTGGCAAAACGTCGGGATTTGAAAAACGATCCCGTCGCGATGACAGGTCGTGCTCTGTTTTGAAACGGGTTATTAGTTGTCCTGCTGTAACCATCTCTGTCATTCATTGCTCTATTCCGTCAAAATCCGATCAACGTACAAGAAACTGTACAAATAAAACTCTAGTAGGTATTTTAATTTAATATCCCGTTTAATATGCCAGTACTATTAGAACCACAAACAGCAAGTAATCTATTACTGTCAACTACGAATACCGAGGTACCCCAAATTTGCTCCTCCAAGGTTGGTCTCCAGAGAAAGAGTACTATTGGTGGTGGTTTTGAAGATGTTCTCCTCTCCCTGGTATATCAAATAGTCGTAGTAATAGCTGCCAGTTTTATTTATGGAGCCCGTTACAGCAGGACAACTAATAACCCGTTTCAAAACAGAGCACGACCTGTCATCGCGACGGGATCGTTTTTCAAATCCCGACGTTTTGCCAAGCCAACTTCGGCGTACGATTACTCAACCGACGTAGGTTAATCCGTCATCGTTGAGTGAACAAATTGCCCTAGGTACTGCCAACTTAATCCAATTATCCAGGCAGACGAATGGTCAAAGAAGCCGCTAGTTGTTTCCTACCCCTAACCCTTTTGGTGTAAAGAGGCGACTTAGTTCAATTTATCAGTTAATCAATAACAACTGTCGCGACGGCGTTGGCTAGTACAGGCGGTACAGCGGTAAACGATCGTAGTATACAACTGTTCCTTGGATCGTTGAGTGGTAAAGAAGGCAATTGAAGGCTTATAAGCAGCAAAATATTACTACAATTACTACATAACAAGCGACATTTGAGTTAAGTAAAACTTTGTTTATTATCAATGATCTCAGCTTAATAATAAGCTCAATTTCATGGTTCTAGTGCCCTTGCACAAATAACTTGATCTTATTTCACAGACATATGAAATGCACTCTATTATAGTACATTTTTGTGTTAAGTCTTTGTTGCGTACATCTATTTGAAACTGTATAGAAATTATTCACACAATAAGTTTTCAGGGAGGTGTATCTCATTTATTAGCCAAGTTTCTATGATAACCTCTGTCTTTCATGAGGAAGCTAAGATGTATAAAAGGAAGATTGGTGCAATAAATCACTTGATGAGAAACTTAAATGCTGAAGGGTTTGTTTTCTGCCTTGTTTCTGGTGCTTTTCTACAGTAATACACTGCGGTCAGAACAGTGCTTGTGATTTGTTCAAGTAACAAAGAATGGCAAAACCAAAAAAAAGGGAGAGAGATTAAATGTAGAACAAAAGGCATTGTTCATCATAATCCACATATTCTTTGTTTTTTATATTTGAACAAATCAGAAGCTTCATTCTAATGGTAGTGCAGGATGACCCCTTTTCTCTAGATTATCCTGTTCTCCCTCCCCAGAAAAAAAAGTCAGCTGGAATGTGTGTGCATAGAAATTTTGATTTATTGTTCCCCAAATTGATGCTTAGGCAATCGAGCACATTCCTTTGCTAGTAAAAGAATTGGCTAACTAATAGCAGACTGTAAATCTTTTTGTTTTCTTTTGTTTTCAGTAACAACATTACTAATACAAACCAAATAGTCCTTTTTCTTTCATCTGCAAAGTAACTCTAGAATGCATTAGACACTTAAATTTCATTATTTGAAAATATTACAAACTGGATGGGCAACCAAGCAAATAAACTGATTGGCATCTAGCTTATGTAAGACCACAGGTATCCCAAGCTGGCTCAATTCCTTGGGATGGGCACGAGTAAACGCACCATTGTGCGTCTAGTTTATACTATGGAATGAGTTTTCACGCCCTCCTCCCTTTAATTTTGTTGGGCAATAAAGATGTCTCCAACATAATTTAGCATCTAAGGGAAATTTGTGATAACCTTTGACCACACATTTGACGTTTAAATGTACCATGGATTCAGATTGTCCATTCAACATGATTTTTGAAGGTATTGGTGTATACTTTTTGTCATCAGGATACTTACACAGCTTAATTACTCGTGCCCAGGCCTATGGCCGAGAACGAGTTATAAATTGCAAATGTTTTTTTTTTTCTCTCTTTTCGTCCTCAGCTACTTCTGATTGGTTCGTCCTAAGGCACCTCTGATTGGTTAAGAACGTAAAAAAACAATGCCCTTCATTCATCACCTTTAAGCGCGTGCAACTCTTCGTAGTGAACGCCAGTCAGGAACTTTAGGAATGCAAGATGGCCGACTACAAAGAAAATGGCTTTCAGAGACAGGCCTTTCCTGTAGTAGAACAATGTAATTTGGAGCTTTTAACTCGAGATATACCTATATACTTATAAGAGCTTCAGAATGGGCTGTTATTTTGAGCTTCATCTCCAATACTTTGACCAAATATCGAACTCTAAATGGAGTACTTGAAAGCCGAGGCCCTCGCGATAACGACTATTTTCTATGAGCTGGAAAACTACGAATTTCTCATCCTACATGTTGCTAAACGAACATACATAGAAGCAAGTCAATTATATTCCTCATTCAAGCATTCAAGAGATCTTGAGAGGTTTTTGTACTGAATTTTAATTTAATATCGGAAGGGCATGAAACTAGATTCCATTGACCTTGTATTTCGCGTTTGGTCACGTAACGTCTTTTATTCATATATAAAACATCCGAAACATGAACGAAAAAATACACGATTTGTTATTGTGTCAAATATGCTGTTTTAGAAGTCTTTGCAGCAAACAATTGTGATATTTATTGAAATCATAAGTTGAATAAACTGGTACTAATGTTATGTTACGGTTAACTATTTCCCGGAATGGTGAAGAATGCGTGACACGACTCGGGGAAGAGTACGAACGGGGCCGGTCTTTGGAGCCTCTCCTAAGAGGGGCTCCCGGGGCACGAGTGAACGCACGTGTGCGTCTAGTCTTCTTAGAAACCAACATGGAGGAGCTAAGACGCCAAAATGTACGTCCAATAAATTTGAATAGTTCTTGCAAAAAGTCCTTTGAAAAGGCATTAAAGAAACCTCTTAAAACCTCTTTTCAACTTCAATATTTTCCGAAATTAGTCGATGTTGTGACTAAAAGTTGGGGGGAGAATGCTTTCTGAAGATACACTGGAAGGAAGGGTGGGAAGGCCGTAGAGTAAACACAAAACACTAGTGCCCAGTGTTCGGGGAACACAAATCTCTGTGACACCGATATGGTAGATACATTTGGCAGATATGGGCAACCAAATACAAATTAAAACACATGTTCAGCTTGCATTGTATGCTCTGCTTGAATGCACCTTTATTTAGACTGAGGCAAGAAGGAAGCCGACGATGAGCTTTTCTCGCCCATTGCGTGACAATTTATATATTAATCAAACAGGAACAAAGTTAGCAAAACTTGAAAGTTATAAAAAAGTTAAAAAAAGTTACAAAGTTAGCAAAACTTTTTCTATAGAAACATTCGGTACAAAAAGCTCAAACTTCGGCCGCCCATAACTTTGGCGCTATTCATCGAAACTACCTCAAAATTTCAAGTTTTGCTAACTTTGGTGTGCTTTTTTCAAATATTATATTTTTGTTACTATTAAATTAAAAAATCAAAATGTTACGCAAGAGGTGAAAAAAGCTCATTGATGCTAGCGAGCACCAGCGAAGGGATCTAGAATTGTTTTGTTGTAACTTTGAATACAAACTGTTCATGTATGAATTGAAAGGAGACGCAGATGCGCACACATGCTGTGAAGCATGCTTGACGAATAACTTTTTTGTTTACAAAAATTTTCAATCTCATGCAATCTTTTAAATTCCGGGCAATAATATCGTTTTATTTTTCAAGCCTGTTTTCAATACAAGCTTACGAGCCCAAACATTATTAAAATGAAAAGCTTTGAGACTCAACGATTCAAAATCTTGCGTACGTTTCATGCAAGAACTTCTTGTTATCTCTTCTCAGGACGTACTTTACACGTGTATAATTTTGTGTGAAAATCAGGAGGATATTACCCTTCTATGTAGATAATTAACAATATTTTCATATATTGAGGATAAACCAAAATGTCAGAAAGTTATTATTGGATTATTTTTATGTGGGGGAGAATGCTTTCTGAAGATACATTGGAGGGAGGGGTAGGAAGGCCATAAGGGAAACATAAAACACTAGTGCCCAGTGTTCCAGGCGCGTACCAGGCGCGTTCAAAGATACCTCTTTTCGATTGTGCATACAGTTTAATACTTATTTTTAACGACTGATACAAGTAAGGTGCTCACGACGAGAAGTACGAGACGCCTACGAGACTACGAAGTTGATTGAAACTGTAAGTAACTCCCTGTCTGCTATCTGTTCAGGCTTTTCTAAACACTTGTAGATAAGTAATTAACAGCAGATATAGTTTCGCTGTGGATGGAGTCTTTGAAAACTTTTTTTCTGATTTCAACTTTTTAAATTATATCTTTGTGAAGTACTGTTACCAAAAGTAGGACCAGCCGATGGTTAATTCACATTTTGTGAAAGACCACTTATCGTCTTGAACAAAACATGTGAACTCAGAGTTTAAATATATAAATATATTTCTACATGGATTTCTATTCTGATGATTACCCCCAGTGTACTCTTTTGTGAAAATTCATTGATTTTAGACCAAAATTTCTGTTAGCAAACTGGACGTCTTTACGAAATCCATTTTGCTTTAACTTGCTTACCGATGGCGTGTGTATATACACTGCGTCAACATTTTAAACAACCCGGCCGAACAGCTTTCTCAGTTTATTGGAAACAGTTCTGATGATAACTGATATTAACACCTTGTACTTTCTTCGTAACTTCGTGTTACAAATATAGTTTATTAGGCTAAGTGTACCTTTGGGAATTTTGTAATTTGTATAGTAATTGTAAATAGTCTTAAATTCGCTCATACGCCATACGAGACTGCTTCTTCTTCCCTGGCCTCCCCGAAACAAGAAAAACGGTTGTCGGTCTAGTGTCAAGAGAATATGTTGTCATGAACTGAAACCCCTTGCACTTATATATAATCTTTGTCGGTACTGGAACTCATCCAGTAATACAAGAAAAGAGAGAGTCTCTTCTGAATCGTTGTTAGCTGTATCAAAGTGGAACTTATCCAGCAAGTAAGAAGAGAAGCTAAACTATTGAAGAGAGAGTTATTAAGTCGAAGAGAAGCTCTAGAGAAGAAAGTAACTTAGTCGAAAGAAGCTAAGAAAGCGAAAGCTACGACAAAGCTAAAGTAAAGACAAAGATCCACAACGGTCGCTGAAGCCCTGAAATATAGAAAGGAATTCACTAAAGAAAGGAATTCACTAAAGAAAGGAATTCACTAAAGAAAGGAATTCGCTGAAGCGAAGTGAACGCCACTCGAGCTTGTAGAAAGACTAGAAAAAAGCCACAGTAAATTAAACTGAAAGAAACAAGATCGGAATGTGAATAGAAGATGGCCAATTAAAAAATTACAGAACAGGGTACCGGTGTATGTATGAACAGTGCACTGCTAAATCCTTCTTGTAAAAAAATCATTTATTTATTACCGATGCTTCCGTAGGAGGCCTGAGTTGACATTTTGGCTTCGTTTTCCTTCGGTCACAAATCGACATCCCTCTAAAGCACATGCGTGAAATCAAACGCGACAAAAACTGTCTTCAGTTGTATTGTTTATTTCAGTCTACGAAGGTTTTCAGAGAACTACATCTGCCCTTCAGGTAAGAATTAAATTTCTTTCACTAGGGAGTCTCAACTCTAAAATATACCAAAAAATTCATTTAAACCTCGTGGTAATTACAAAGGTATTACAAAGGTTTGTACTTGAACTCGATCACTCAAAGCGACGAAAAAGACGTAATTACATCGAATCTGTAGTTTTGAAACTGAATACTCGGATGATGTGAGCCGTGTTGTCATTTGTTCAAAACTAAGAGCTGGTTCTGAACTACAAAGAGAAAAACTATTTTGTCCAACCACGGAGGTTAGAAGAATGGAAAGACAACATCGAGAGAAAAACTGCACAGGATTTTGAAGATTTCATGTCTTCAACTTTTGATGTTTTGTTGTGCTTCTTGACTTAGTTTTTAAAATTCCACGAGTGGAAGAAAACTGAGTAGAGCGACAAGTATTTCGAATTCGTCGAAACTTACAAGTATTTACTGGCTTGTTCCTGTATGAAATGTCGGCGCTGTGGATAAATGTGTTGATTAAGTTAATTTGAATATTGTTGAGCGACACTAATATATTATATATTTTTATGGCGATGTTTTGCACTCTCTCCAACAGCAGAACTCAGTACTGAAGAATCCTGACTTAAACTAGATAACAACTTCAGGCACGTTTATTTGTTAAAACATATTGCTCAAGGTATTCATTTTTCAATACGTCAATGTTGTAAACAAAAAAGTTATTCGTCAGGCATGCTTCTCAGCATGTGTGCGCTTCTGCGTCTCCTTTCAATTCATACTTGAACAGTTTGTATTCAAAGTTACAACAAAACAATTCCAGACCCCTTCGCTGTTGCCCGCTAGCATCAAATAGCTTTTTTAACCTCTTGCGTAACATGTTCATTTTTTCTTATCTAGTAGTAACAAAAATATAATAATATTTGAAAAGAGCACATTAAAGTTAGCAAAACTTGAAATTTTGAGGTAGTTTCGATGAATAGCGCCAAAGTTGTGGGCGGCCGAAGTTGGTGCTTTTTTCGTTGGAGGGTAGCGTATTGCCTCCACCGAACGTTTCTATAGAAAATGCACTAACTTTGGCCGCTCATAACTTTAGCGCTATTCATCGAAACTACCTCAAAATTTCAAGTTTTGCTAACTTTGGTGTGTTCTTTTCAAATATTATACTTTTGTTCCTGTTTGATAGCAGCCTCTTTAAATGTGACAAACGGGCTTGGTAGATGGGATAGCAGCCTCTTTAAATGTGACAAACGGGCTTTGTAGATGAGAGAGCAGCCTCTTTAAATGTGACAAACGGGCTTTGTACATGGGATAGTTGACTTTTTAACTGTGACAAACGGGCTTTGTAGATGAGATAGCAGCCTCTTTAAATGTGACAAACGGGCATTGTAGATGGGAGAGCAGCCTCTTTAAATGTGGCAAACGGGCTTTGTGGATGTAATAATTGAACGTTTAACTGTGGCAAACGGGCTTTGTAGATGGGAGAGCAGCCTCTTTAAATGTGACAAACGGGCTTTGTAGATGGGATTACTGAACGTTTAACTGTGACAAACGAGCTTTGTAGATGGGATAGTAGCCTCTTTAAATTTGACAAACGGGCATTGTAGATGAGAGAGCAGTCTCTGTTATCCCATCTGGAAATCTCGATTGTCACTATAAACGGTTTGATTATCCCACCTACAAAGCTCGATTCTCCCTTTAAAAACAACAGTTATCCAATCTACTAAGATTGATTGTCACTATAAAAGGTGTGGTTATCCCATCTAAAAAGCTCGATTGTCACTATAAAAGGAACGATTATCTCATCTACAAAACTCAATTGTCACTAAAAAAGGCGTGGTTATCCCATCTACAAAGCTCGATTGTTGCTGTAAAAGGCGTGGTTATCCCACCGACAAAGCTCGATTAACACTGTAAAAGGTGTGGTTATCCCATCTACAAAGCTCGATTGTCCCTATAATCAAGTATGTCCAGAATCACCATTAGATACCATTGTTAAAATGTGTTTTACCAATGGTGTCTATTGGTGAATTTCCACAGGGTTCCCCCTAAAAACTCTATCACAATATGTACGCTCGTGTTTGGGATTCCTGTGGTATCAATTGCTTGGCTTTGGGATTCCTGTGGTATCAACAGCTCCGGCCGGCTTTACCAATGGTACCAATGGTACCATTGGTAAATCGAATTCACCATTGGTGAACCATTGGTGAAGTAGGGTCCTTTTGGTAAATCGATACCCTGTGTGAATAATTGGATCACAACCGGACACGTAATATGTAATATCGTCGTTTTTAAAAGCTGAAGTGCTTTATAAAAGTCCTTTGATCGACTGTTCGCTTAGCCAATAGATGGCAACCGGCCATAAAATATTTTTGCCAGTATCGTCGTTTCCAAAAGCTGAAGTTCTTGGATACAAAAGTCCTTTGATTTATTGAATAATTCGACTGTTTGCTTAGCAATCGATCACAAGCGGCCATATTATGATATAATGTGTGTTATCGTCGTTTCCAAAAGCTGAAAAGCGGCTTGTAATATACAAGGTCCTTGATTGTTGATCACAACCACGCAACCGATAAATTGCAGTTAACCGGTCATCTAGCTAGGTTTTGTATACCGTCGTTTTCGAAAGCTGAAGTCTCTTGTATTTGGTGATTTACACATGGAGAATATTTCGATTCACAACCAGGAATCGGCTACATAATGTGTGTTATTCATTTGTCGTTTTCAAAAGTCGAGGTATTAATATTGGTAATACCATGATCACCTCGGGATCTATTGTTTTTGGAGGGACGTTTAATCGCTAACATCCCTCCCTCATGAATAGAAAGAGGGAAAATTAGTTCTAATATTCCCTCATCAATTATGAATGAGGGATGATTAGAACTAATCGTCCCTCATCCATAATTAATGAGGGACGATTAGAACTAATCGTCCCTCATGTTATTCATGAGTGGTTGTCCCTCATTTAACGCAATCATCGGGACGATCGGGACAACTTTGCACGCTGTCCCGAAACTCTATAACTTTCTAATGCACCGATACCTCTTACCACTGCACAATCTTACGCGTGTGGGATCTATGCATTCTATTTTGCGCATGAGCATAACGACACAAAGAAAGAATTTAGCTTTCGAATTGATTAACAACCTATAAATACTTGTTCATTGTAAGTATATAACAAAGAAATCTATTTTCGAAAGTCCCCAGAGAACAGGGTTACGCACAATTGGTAAAAGAATTGTATAATATTTTCAAGTTTTGGATGAACAAACAGCGAAGTATATTTCGTTTATTTCCTCGGTGATCATGGTATTACAAAGTAATACCATGACTTCTTCGGGATATTAGTGATTAAATGTCCCCTCAGCCTCGGGAGGTTTAGTAAAAGTCCCTCGGCCTACGGCCTCGGGACTTCCACTAAACCTCCCTCGGCTTCGGGGACATTTAATCACTAATATCCCTCAGGGTCATGGTATTACTTATAAATAAAGCGATCTTTAATTTTGGTTAATTGCACTGTGTTCTTATAATAATATACGACTGTTCGGTCATCAATCAATCGCCCATTGCCCAGGGTTAGCTTAGTAATCGATCATGCACATTCACAAGCGGCTGAGTAATCTTTATTGTTGTTTACCAAATTTATCTTATTGTAAAGATGGAGCGTCTTGCTTATTAGGAAGAAAAAAACTGCATAAAAAATCGCTTACGTCTGCTCACGCATAGCGCGAAATACTGGAATCGTCTCAAAATTAAGATATTTTTACCTCCATCAAACAGCTTACACAAATTTGCTATAACCGACCCATACAAAACAAATATTCAGAAGGTCCAAACTGACCAAACAAAACCATATAGTTAGAATGATTTTCTTTGCTACCCCGGGACTTACAAATCTGCAAAATTTGCAAAATACTCTATACGTACACATGCAGAAAAATTCGCAAGATACCTTTCTCCGTATAAAAACATACATATATATTTATATAATATAATAAATCATTTTATATATATAT
>JALIZF010001206.1:110000-184817 GCA_029948255.1 Telmatactis stephensoni
TATATATATAAACATAATATTGAAGAATAATTTTTCATAGTGCTCAACATAAAAGGAGCAAATTATATATACATTTTTGAGCTACAAGCTTTGAATTTGATCCATTGATTTATTGCTACAGACCTGTTTCGTATGGTTTTACCCACACTCATCAGGCAATTTACAACGAATGACCGTTGGATATCCTATGCTGGAAATTTAAAAGAGACTAGTTGCTAGGTTACATATATCAGGTTACATAGAAATTCCTAAGCGTGTATTTATTTCTGTGGGGACATGGACTTGCGAGTTCGTTGCGTTTGTTCAGGGTAGATAGGTGTTTCTTACAAATTATGATAAATTTTTCGTTTAAACATAGATTGCATTTCTTGTTTTCATTATTATATGGTTGGCTTCTTTTAAGTATTTTCCACGTCACATTGAATTTTCTATTTTTGTCTTTCTGTTCCCAAATATGTTTAGATAGTTCTGTGGCATTTCTTTTCTTACTGTGTTTGAAGGAGGTCAGGTGGTTTCTATATCTTTCCTTGAAGTTAGTAGCGAGTCCTACGTATGTTTCCGTTGATGTGTCTGTAGTTACTGTGGCTTGGTATATTACGCCAGTTTGTTGGCAGTTTCCATTAAGGGGGCAGTCGAGTTTTTTTCTGCAGTTACATTTTGGTTCTTGTTGTTCGCCGGTTGTGCTGATTCTACTTGAGATTTTGCTTTTGTTGTGGGAGTCGATTATATTCTTCACATTGGGCATTATAATTTACATTCTTTTTTAAATATGTATATATATATACATATTTAAAAAAGAATGTAAATTATAATTTAAAGAAATGTTTCAATTAAATGAATTATGAATATGTTTCTTTAAAGAAAAATGTTTTGAGTCTGGTTTTAAATATTTCAACTGATGCAGAGTTTCTAATATTTTCCGGTATGGAGTTCCAGAGTGTTGCGGCTGCGTAGGAGAAGGTACGCTGGCCATAAGTAACTGTATTTATCTTTGGAACATTAAGCAGTAACTTGTCAGACGATCGAAGAGAGCGGGTAGGTCGACGAACATCTATAAGTGCAGATAAGTAATCAGGACATTCCAAGTGTTTGTTTGTCCTAGAACTAACAGTTGGGTTCGAGTCCAACCTTTGTAAAAATGCAATGCGTAAACGAGAAAAATACAAGAACTTGATTAACGACTTGAGCAGTGACCACAGATGTGTTAAATTTGTTAACCTCTCCATGAGTTCTCTTGGCGTTTTCTCGGATGAATGCTCCACCTTCCTGGACATGATGAATGACATTGGCATTGATAAAAAACAACAACTCTATATTATTAGAAAAATGATAAATCTTGCCATTAGAGCAACATATTATATATTTTGCTGCAGAAATAAGATTTGGAATGACCCAGAACTATTAAAATCCTAACTTTTTTTTTTTTTCATTTAATTTGATTCCTTGTAAATATACATTTATATATATTACTCATGTATTAATTCAAGTAGCCAGTTGTTTATTGCCTATACGTAGTGAGATTTACAACTGTATTCATAAGCAAATAAAGTTTCCATTATTATTATTATTATTATTATTCAATTGCAAATTTCGCAAATTTCTAACAAGGGAATATTGCGAACTTTGCAAATTTGTACTTACGGAGAAAATTGCAAACTTCGCAAATTTGTACCTACGGGGAAAATTGCAAACTTCGCAAATTTGTACCTACGGGGAAAATTGCAAACTTCGCAAATTTGTACCTACGGGGAAAATTGCAAACTTCGCAAATTTCTAAAAAATTTCTAAGGAAGGAAATCTGCTAAATGACCGGTTCTCCATCCCTGTTTCCCTCTCAGGAAGGAGTAAAAGCGTGAATAATAACCCTACGAAGAGAATATCAAAACATTATGCATCAGAAATGCATGAACGTTGACTAAAGCCCGACGTAGTCAATCGAACAAATCCGAACAAAAAATCAATCTAACTCAATCGAGCACCAATCGTTCCGATTTGTTGCCGATTGGTTCGGCACTCGAACACAATCGAATAAGAAACGATTGGATTGAAATTGAACTGATCGAACTGATTGGATTGTTCGATTTTGTTCGGTAAATATATACGGTCGCTAGATAACGTAAATATGGCACCAAAGAGCGTTAAGTCAACAGTCAACAATGCTTTCATCATTTTATTAGCCTCTATGAACTCGATTCATTTATATTTTGGCAATATTTAAATTCCAAAATGAACAGTAACGATATTACTGCGATTTTCAAATCATGCGAACTCGGATATCTAAACACCCTTAAATAGAACTCACCTAGATATACCTGATGCTATTGGTCAGAGAATTGGTTCAAGTTCCCGTTGCAAGTGCCCAAGGTGAGTTGACCTCTGTCATCAACCACTTTTAATGCCCGTCCTTTTTCTCCTACTTTTTTCAGTGCTCTAAACTTCTCTCCATTTTCTACGTGGAAGAGGCACTCATTGTACCCCTTCAAGCCACGCATTTAAGAACGATTTCATTTTCGCAGTCTTGAGCCGACTTTGTCATTACTGTAGTGTAATAGGAGATTTGCAGTGTTGCCTAACAACGACCCTGTAATACTGTTCGATTGGTTCGATTGCCTTATAGTTCGATTTCCAAACGTTCGATTTTGTTCGATTGCTAAAGCTTTGCTGTGAGTACGATTGTGTCCGATTGCCGAACCAATCGAAAATCAATCGAACGATTGATGTTCGATTGAGTTCGATTGCCGAATGTTCGATTGACTACGTCGGGCTAAAGTGAAACACTTTAGGAAATAAAATTTATTTAGAAAGTTATTTATTTATTCAAAGATAATGTAGAAAGGATGCCTTGGGGGCTTGCTGGAGGTAAAAGGCAGGACACTTTTTGGGATCGAACTTGGCTTTATTCAGTGCAACTCCCAACTTCCAACTGAACTACTAGCCGTACAATTCAACATCTTAAAAGAATTGATGACGAGTGTTCTGAAGTATTTCCGTCAGCTATATCAACAATACTCAATTATCGTTGAAATACTATTTCTAAATACACCTATTTCACAAAAATGTTGATGTTGCATGGTCCGTCTAAACGGCTTTTTATCGAGCCTCTGTACATGTTTCCCAAAATTGGAAATTAAAAATCACATTTGAGCTATTATAACACTGTGAACGTCAGCTGTCACATTTCGTACAGCAATCTTTTTTTTTTTTTGAAATAGTGTGTATTTTATTAGTATTTCTCTATTGAGCTTCTATGCTTCCGCACTGATGATTGGTTGAGCACTATATTGATTAGGAATTTGTTAACTTTGAAAATAAAAATTTTACAAAATAGATATGCAATCTTCTGAAGTTACTTAATTTTTACAAGTCGGGAGAAATTTGCAAACTTTGCGGATTTATCAGTTTCAGAGAAATATGCGAACTTCGCAGGTTTACCGAGATTGAAATCAAATTTGCGAAGTTTGCAAATTTCTATTTAGGGATCATTTGCAAATTCGCAAATTTCTATATCGGGAGACATTCGCAAACTTTGCAGATTACCTGTAATTTAAAATCTACGAAGTTTGCAAATTTCTACGTACAAGTCAGGAGAAATTTGCAAACTTAGAAATTTGCAAACTTTGCAGATTACCAGTAATTTAGAAATTTGCGAAGTTTGCACGCAAGTTTCTACAAGTCGGAAAAAATTCGCAAACTTTGTAGATTACCCGAATTTAGAAATCTACGAAGTTTGCAAATTTCTACGTACAAGTCGGGAGAAATTTGCAAACTTTGCAGATTATCTGTGATTTAAAAAATTGCAAAGTTTGCAAATTTCTACAAGTCAGGAATAATTTGCAAACTTCGCAGATTTTTCGAGATTCAAATCTCGAAAAAATTGCGAACTTTGCAGATTTACCAGACTCCAAATTTGCGAATTTTTCCCAATCTGTATATAATGTAGTAAATTTATATATAATTATTTTTATACGTAGAAAAGTAATTTGCGAATTTTTCTGCATCTGTACAAATATAAAATTTTGCGAATTTTGCAAATATGTTAATAATTCCCTTGCTACCCTCTACGGGAAAGAAACAGAAAGTGCAAAACCGCTCCTAAACTTATTAGATATTTTAACAGTACAAAACGTTTTTCACTTGCACGTCTTAAAATTTATGCACTCCTGACACAATGGCATATTACCAGGCATTTTCAAAGACATGTTCAAATAAATTTATGCACTCCTGACATAATGGCATTTTACCAGGCATTTTCAAAGACATGTTCAAATAAATTTATGCACTCCTGACATAATGGCATATTACCAGGCATTTTCAAAGACATGTTCAAATAAATTTATGCACTCCTGACATAATGGCATATTTACCAGGCATTTTCAAAGACATGTTCAAATATGCTAGGAGTGTACTCAAGTACAACACATGGAATCACGCGTTAAAACTAACATAGGCAAACAAACAATTTCTTTCGATAGCAATTGACATTTGGTCTAGAGTGCATTTCATGTCTGTGAAATAAGATCAAAGTTATTTGTGCTTATTTAGTTGCTATTTAGTCACTAGCATTGAACCAGAACTTTCTTATAATAGCAATACACTGGAGGCATCAAAAAAACAAGAGAATTGAGACAAATGACTTTGCGGCATAATAGCTTTTAATTACTTTATTACTTCAAATGAACCTTCATTGTTTCTTTCATTGAAACAGACTTTCTACACATCCAGTGTATTGCTATTAGAGATTTCTCATAATAGCGAGATTTTTGACGCATTTGACGCAGCTTTTACGCACCAAGTATTTACATTTGCATAACAACAATTTCATTGTATCAAGCAAACAATAACGCGTCTTTTATCTAAAGAAAGTTTATTTCAACTGTTCATCCAATAAACCTGAACAGGATTTATCATGATGCCTAAAGTGCAAACAATAGATGGATGAATTTGTAATTCTGAAAAGATTTAAATAGTACAAAAATACAAACACTTTTGCTTTCCATGATTTGAAATATTATACTGTTCGTACTGTATCTGATGCCCATTTCAAATGCCCATTACAAACTTGAAAACATCAAATGAAAAACAAACTCACATATATGAAACTGTAGTTTCTTTTCACTGACACGAAATTTCTGTTTAGAATTGGAATTTACAGGGCCTTGATCATCTTATGGTAACGTCAAACATTTTTTCTTTTGAAACTAAAGATTCACAAAGTGAAACCAATATATTATTACAAGGAAATAAACTTGAAAGGTTTTTGCAATTATACTACTTTATGAAAGACAAAATCACATATTTTTTTTCCATCCTATCCAACAGTCCTTGCATTCTTTGCATAGTAGTTAGTGCGGTTTTGCACATTAAATTATGGTTTTCAAGAGTTTGCTTTTGCAACTCTGCTTTACTCTTAGTTTCTGCTTTTGCCATCTTTTTGTGGGGCTCATCGCTGTTCTCGCCACTGTCCACATCACAGTCCGTTGCGTTATTCTTTCTTTCTTTCCTGTTCCTTTTTTCTGCCAGCGCTTGCTCCCTCCTCTCTTTTGGCAATTTCTTCGCTGCATACTTCATATCGGGATCGCTCGAATCACTTTCTTCTTTTTCTGATAGAACTGGTGTTTCTTTACGCTTATGTTCGAGTTTTGACGTCGTGTTATCTTTGCTCCCTTTAGAATAGCCGTCTCTAGCTACAGATTTACCATGTTCTTCTTTAGTACGTATGAGCTTTTGGCACCGATTTATAATTGTCGCTCTACTGGCTTTTTGATAATACTGCTTCACTGCAGATGAGACTTTGTCTGAAAACAAAATCACTTTTTTGACCTCCTCTGCAACTACATCCCACCCCTTTGTGCCATTCTTTATCCATGCCTGAGTTATCATCGAAGCTTCTATTGACTCGGGTAATTTCGTTACTGCAAGAAAGGAAGAACGAAATTATTTTGGCTTATTAATAACGACGACAAATGATTCCAAATCAAGTAAAATGCGACGACTTACGTCTTTCAGTCTTTTGGGGAGTGAACAACGGCTTATTGGATAAAGTGTCGGCTTCATATGGTCTCCAAATCTCTGACATTTTCTCTAGATACCAGTGTGAAGAAGTCGCTGGATGGATGTGCAGTTTTCACGTTGTCTTAGCGAGATATATAAGGAGTATCAAATATTTTGCATAATTATTCCACCTACGGCAGACAAGTTGAAACAAGGAATTGCAATTTTGAAAAAAAACTGCCCTCTAATCAATAATTCCATTAAATTTGTATTTTGATGACCAAAATCAACAAAAGCGATAATGTAACCTTACCCTCCTCCATGAATTCCGTAACCGAGCAATCAAAAGAGTCTCATTAATTCATATCATATATTGGACTATTCTCCTTTATTCTTTCTCTTATCGTATATCAGTACTCTTTAGGCCCAGTTCAAACACTGTACTTTTGAATAAACGTGAGAAAAAGAAAGGCATTATTCAAATCTATTGTTTATAAATAACATTTGTAAAAAATAGACGTTTTCACGAATAACAACGACGTTGCATGACGAAGGCATGGTTTGGAAAAAAAATACTGCAATCAGGCGGGCGGCAAAAAGCGTCCCCGTCAATTTGAATGCAGCAATAACGCGACAAAAGCCTAAATGGTTAAAGTGCGTAATCGCAGCAGTATGTTTTTTTTAATCCACACCGTCTGATTAAGATCAATTGTTAGCCTGATATCATTATTGCTCAATCAGTTGTTGTTTATTGGACGTATGACTAAATCTAGAATATTATTCTGGATCAGAACTAGTACATATATGGAAAGTTTTCTTCATTTTTGCTACATATTCTGCTCCATCCTTACTATTCTACCTGGTCCACTTCCTGAAGAAGCCCTCAATGACCCAGAGAATGGAAACGAAATATTTGACGGATCAAATGACTGTTTCATTTTTCACAAACCACGCCTCACTAACTTAGAACAGTCGACAAATTATTAACTATGCATGCACTTGAAATGATAATCAGTTCGTACGTATTTTAATATTTTTTTAAAAAAAGATCTAGAAATCTTTGCTTAGCCACGATACCAATAACCATGGAGAACTTTTATCGTCTGTGCTATACTTTGCTCAACAATTGCTATTTTGCCTCCACCACTCCCTGAAGATGGCTTTGCTCTTCTACAGCTTCTAGTCACCATATCTAATCCAGCTATATTGCAATATTTTTCCCAGCCATTCCCACAACAGCTTTTACCTGCAAGTCGTAATTCCCGCAGATTCAATGGCAGAGATGTATTTTCAATATATTCTCAACATGAATATATTTTTTGGCTTTCCACTGGTGAAACGCCTGAGTCATTTCATTATCTTGTTGCTGAAATTCACATGGCAATATGTGATCTAAGAATGGACGGAGAAAGACGAGACAGAGCAGCTGGCAGACCTTATTTGTTAGACATACCAAACAGAATATTGCTCTTTCTTATATGGTTGCGCAAATACACAAGTATTGATCTTCTCGCATTAATGTTCGATGTTAGCATGTCGACAGTGTCAGGCACAATCCACCAAATCGTGCCGGTTTTGTGGCATCATTTCCATTCTCTGGTTTCATGGCCCACTCGAAGACAGTGGATGGGTATGAGAAACACCTGCAGGCATCTCGGGACCATTGATGGCACATTTACACCAATACGTAGACCGAATCCAAATATCCAACAACGATATTACAGTGGACATAGACATCGCCACGTCATGAGCACACAAATTGTTTGTGATTGCAACGGTGATATTAGATTCATCCAGTCTGGATTTCCCGGTCATCTTAACGATGCTGGCACATACCAGCGAATGCTACAGATAGGACCAGGACTTGCACTCGACTTTCCACCTGGCTGTGAGCTGTTGGCCGATAAGGGCTATGCTGCTCGTGCCCCATTGCGAATTCAATGGCGAACAGCGCAACTGAGGCGTATGCCAGCAAGACTCCGTCGTGTGGCACAGAGACACAACAGATACCATAAACGGTATCGAATAAAGGTAGAACATGTTATCAAGCACATAAAAGACTACAAGGCATCTGGTAATATCTGGAGACATCCTCGCTGGTTTCAGCCTATAATCTTTGAGATGTGTGCATTTTTGGCCGAAAGGCACTTAAGACTTTTTGCGTCAATATGAGTATAGACTGTATAAATGCTTTTAGCAGTACAAAATTGATCGTCTGCAACATTTCATAATACCCGTAGCATTTAAATTTACCTGCAAAATCACAAACTCGACTACAACAAATAAAATGTTACAGGCTCTTTTGAAATGTTTCGAAAGCAGTTTTGACCTATTGGTTGCTACATACTATTTTATAAATTTGTTTTAAGAAATTAATGTACATGTGTCAAACTGCAATGAGTACTTTGCAGATAATGCAGGGACTGTTCGAGAAAATGGAAAAAAATTGCAAATTTAATGGTTTAAACTCTTTTTCGCTTTAAATGAATAATCAATTTGTAACAAGCATAATTCCAAGGACAGTTATTGAGTTTTATTGCTCATTCTAGTTAAACATTATACTGAACAATGAATATCTTCAATCTTTGTAATGACGATTTAAATTAAAAAAAGTGTCATTGGAAATAATGCACTCGTGATTCTTGACCAAAACAATGCTGCCTTTGTCATTCAAATAGGCGCTCTTTGAAACTTTGCGTAGCGTAAAAGTAGCGTAAAATTTTCGCCATTATTAGAAATCTCTATTATAAGAAAGTTCTGGTTCAATGGCAGTAACTAAATAACAACTGAATAGCAACTAAATAGGCACAAATAACTTGATCTTAGAGTGATTTTCACCGGACTGTGAAATAGTTACTAAACTAATAGACACTAATAGACTCTGCCGGCATTGTTTTCTTTTTTTGCAATACAACTATTAGACACTATTAAACACTGACTATTAGTAATTGTTTCACAGTCCGATGAAAATCACTCTATTTCACAGACATATGAAATGCACTCTAACATTCCAACGGAACTCAAACTATTAAAAGACTGAACGCTCTCAGTAGAGCGATATCGCATAACCCTATTTTTAAATGCTAATGAGTTTTGCTTAAAATTCTAATGAGTAGGTGAATAGATAACAATGGAACTATTCAACAGTAACAAGCGGTATTTAATATACGAGGGAAAAATACATGACACTGAATGCTTTTGTAGTGGCGCCTGTGGACTCAAATCTACTAACAACTGAAATGGTTGAACTGAGCTAGCTAAATTAAATAGTGCTGAAAAAACGTGAACGTCTTTCTGAAAGAAATGCTGCAAGCTCAACACATGCTGGCATGAGCCAGCGGGGATGACGCCAAAGCTGTCCGATTGCCTTAAATGTTTTTATCTCTTTAAAAACGTGTTCAACTTTTATCCTTCTTTTCGACAGTTTCCTGTTGAATCTTCTTGCCCTGTGGCGATCTCTGTTGTTTAGTAAACGCATCTGATTTGCTCTAAAGGGAGTCAACAACAAACCACCATGGGGGTAGCCTTTGTCAGCCAGCAACTTTGCATTTGGCGGTAAGGTTCCTATTGGACCCATTAGTCTAAACGATAACGCATCATGGGTGCTACCAAGAAAACCAGACTGCAAAAATATGATGTGTCCTTCATTGTCAATAATTATTTGGGTGTTCATACAATGGTAATGCCTGAAACCACTGTAAAACAAATGTTGTGGCTCTGTTAGCCGACGATATATTTCATGAGGAGAACTGTCTATAATGTCAACTACATTTGGAAATTCTGACCAGTTTCCCATCATGTTGTTCAATTCCTGTAAATTAGGCCACACGACCTGATTAGAGAAGTACTGCCACATCAAAGGTAAAACTAACAACGGATGTTGGATCGATATCGAACCATAAAGCCAACATATCCACATGTGGATATTTGCGCAGCCAAATCATCACTAATAAGACTTGATTTATCAAACTCAGCTTTTGACGACCCTGTCGCATCCTTTAAAAGTAAGAAAATGTGTCAGCATCGGAGACAAAGAAAAAAATTATATCGTTCAGTGCTACAACCAGTGCCATGGAAAAGAGTGGGGTAAAGTCCTGATGCATGTGAAACAACGCATATTGGGTGCTGGTCTACCTAGCCACGTAGTAGAAATGTACCTAAGTCAACCTGAAGAACGGTTGACAGGCCGAATGAGCCGAAATATCAAGCAAGAACTGCAAGTCAACTCCAAACAAGTACATGTACAGGCTGCAGCTGCAACTCAGTCATCGCCCATTCAAGATAGCCCAACAAGTTTACTTGTTGAAAGTCGCATGAAATATGCAAAACATTAACAAACTCCAAACCAGCGAAGACAAGATGTTATGAAGGCAAAACTGTACGACAAACTGGTAGTTTCATCTGAGAGCGATGATAGCATAGATAGCACAAAGAAAAATGAATCCGTTCCCAATAAAAAAAAACCCGAAGGGAAAGAGAGAGCTGCAGATTCGGCTCATAGGGCTCATAAAAAAATGTGCGAAAAAGCACTTGAAACCATGGACAGTGTTAAATGTTTGCTTTCAAAAGTTGATGAAATTCTGGACAAGTCAAAAAAATAAAACGAATTGTGAACGCTTTATTGATGATAGCGTATAGCTAAACCATAGTTAATAGAGGGGACTGGTTATGAAGCCTTTTGTTATATGTCTTTGTTCATTTTTTCAACCGTGACCGTGCACAAATCTTTTATTTTTTCATTGTTTCGCCTTAATTGCCATGGTTGAGCAACTGAACCCAAATGTTTCTTTTCCGCTGCTTGTTCGATGTATTCTAGTTCAAAATTAATTATATTAGAATATTTCAATAAATAATCCAATAGACAACATTTCGGTTCATTCATATAGCCATTTTCTAATGAATTTAAACAAACTTTGTGCACGGTCAAGACCAGTTCAACATCCAGACTAGAACAAAGAAATGTAACAAAAGGCTTTCTAACCATTCCCCTCTATTAACTATGAGCTAAACTGTAATTGTTGTTGTTCTAATTAAAAAGAGCCTTGTTGCATACCAAACGGCCTCATGTATTTGTTATCTTACCTCCTACTCATTAGAATTTTAAGCAAAATTCATTAGCATTTAAAAATAGGGTTATGCGAAATCGCTCTAGTACTATTCTTTTCTTCTCTTTTTTTCCTTATCAATATAGCTTGATGTTCAACCTTTCTGTTTAATTCCTTTTCCTGTTTTATGTTATCAAAACATAAAGACTAGAGGCTAACAAGAAAACTTCCCAGTTAACTTAGCCCCTGGGCTCTAAATTTATAGAAATAATTATAATTATAAACTGAAAACTTTTTTTCCTTTTCTCACCGTTCTCTGAAACAAAATCCGGCATCCTAATGTGAAGCTGATTGTTTTTATGCACAACAACCAACAATACTAGTAATACTGTCTTCAAGTTTATATTGATAATGAATATATACTTACGTACAAACAAGTTTTTTCAAAGTAATCTAAACTATATTTCAAATAATTCCAAACATTGATCTAATAGTTCCCTTCATTAATCTTGAATTCCAACTTGAGAGGGATTTTTAAGAGGTTTTCCTGAAGGCAACTGAACAGACGAAGTAACCTAGCTTATACACAACGTAACGAATCCTAAATTACTCATTCACAGGAAAACCGCAAGGACCTTTGTATCCAAATTTCAGCTTTTTTTAGAAAAACATCCATGTAAATCACACCCGATTACTGTTCGTACGGAAGTCAAAAAACGCACATCAATATTAGGACTTCGATCAAATTCATTACAACTTTGATAGTATTGCATACCAGGCGAAAACGTTAAAAACAGAGAAATTAATGAAGAAATCCTATCTTCGTCCAGTGAAATATTGGAAATAATACCAAATTACTGTGAAAATCAATCATAATTTAGAATCCCGTACGAATAGCGAATTGAAATCCGCTGCCGTTCGCCGAAATCAGTGCAAAAATAGTTCTTCAAACTCAGTCTCAAACAAAAAGTATCTCTTTTTTAACCTTTTCTTGACTATTTGTTATAAACATGATCAAAGTCCTAATATCGACAGCTTGCAGTGACATTTGATTGAGTTGAAATTAAGTGTTGCAACGTGAGACGTTCGCCAACTGTGTAGCTGAGACTCGTGTAATTAATACCCTGAATCAGTTTAACCAGTAACAAGAATCACTTACTCCATCTAAACAAAGCCACCATAATTTCCTTCCCGAAATAATACAGAGTCACCGTGTAATCTATTTGACTACCGTACAAATAGAAAACAGAAGTTTGCGTACGCGGGTTTATAATAACGGATACTGGCCACTCCGTTTAAGTTTTGTATATAAAGTTCGTAGCCCGTTAATATATAGTCTATGTAAGCCCATGCTTAATTATTTAGACGACAGCAATGCATGCGCAAATGCAATGCACAGTACGGTTACGGCAGGAATTTCAAACGTGATTCTTTTGAAGTACGAGTCACTTTGTCACCGTACAGTACGATCAGTTGCCCATTCATTATTAAGTGGGCGTCTCTGTTAAAGACGCCCACCGATTTTGACTTTCGAAATAGATTTTCCTGGCACTCTATTATTTTGAAGGCCTGACCTAAAGAATGACTAACCTGAACTTAGTTTGCTAAAAAATTATTTATTTATTTTTTTGGAGTCCGCCAAGCCTTCACTCGGCACAATGGCCATTTTGAAGTCAAGCAGATAGCAAATACCAAGATATTGACATTGCCGTAAAGAAACAAATTTGTACTTAAATGTTATAACTTTTATATGAATGTGTTCCTGTATCCTTCTACTTTGTTAGGCCACATGACTTTCAAAAATTACATTTTGTTTTTTAACGGTAGCAAGAAAATTCTAGACCCTCCTGCACACGCTGTGTTCGACATCACCAAACATCTCAACTTTAAGGGCTTGTTTCAAAATCGTGGGACCTTATTCATTCTCTTCCAGTATATGCACATAAAGTACTAACGTTGGCCAATACAAAACGCTTATAAAATTTTTCTGCACTCAATTTTCTAGAAAAATACAAGAGCCCAAACTTCAGGTAATTTGAAAATATGTCGAAATTCACCATACATTATATGTAATTTTTTAAAGATAACAGCTAACATATACTACCTTATTTGGTCCTACATGCAGCTTGGTAGTCGTGGGAAGCCGTATTCAATCCACTTTAACTTTAAAAAGTACTGCTTGACTTTCGAGCAGCCAGGGATTCCAGGGCAAATTCGATGAACAGTCGCATGGTGACGTAAAAACTTGGTGGTGGTTTCACTGGCTTCTAATTTCCGTGCAAAGTTCGTTCTGTGCAATCTTTAAATAAAATAGTCATCTTCAGAGATGCAGTTAACCATACACAAGACAAAACTGGCATTGATCTATCAAAACGAGTCAAAATGCTGGAGAGAAAACTTGTTCGAATTCACGAATGTGTTTACATCGAGATCACTCGTTCCCAGTCCACCAGTATTTAAGTACAGGGGGAGGGGGTAGAGGGGAGCTTTTGCAAAGCAGGAAGTTAATCAAAAAATATATTTTCCTGTCTTTTCTGCAATTAGATTCTATCTTCAATTATGAATAATCTGTAATCGAGATTATTTTTTGTCTGTTTTTGTAGCATAAGATGAATACACAGGTAGCCCAAATCATATATTGAAGATGTAGACTAGGCCGGTATCCCGAAAATCCTGCTATTTCGCCTGAAACACATCACTCTTTCATTTATTACTTTTTCCCTTCAAGTTTTATCAGTCAATCAGTGATCTGTACCCCCTCCCCCGATGTACGTTATTTGGCCGGCTTCTCCGTCACTGATTCATATACAGGTACTTAGCCTTACAAGTTTAATTGATCACTTTTTCCCTTCAATTATTATTAGTTCCTTTCCAACGCTCTGCTCATCTCCAACAGCTTTTGACTTTCCTATTAGTTTGGGATATATAGCGGGGTCCTACTGTAATTCCGTTTGTTACGTACAGTGCGTTAAATATACAATTGAATCCAAAAAATGTTGTCGGAACAAGTCCACAGTGTGTACACTCCATGACTACAAAAGATTTTGGTAGTTATTCTTTTAATTAATCTATTCACTATTGTCTTTCCTTGCCTGATGTTTCCTTGGCGGGAGATTATCATTAAGCCAAAATGATGTATAAATCTAGTGTTTTACTCGATTTATTTATACCTATTTCAAAAAACGTTGCACAAGTCCAGAGTGTACACTCCAAGACTGCAAAGGATTTTGGTAGTTTTCTAGTAATTAATGTAATCATAGCATGTTTTGGTTGCATAAAACATGAATACAAAAGACTTAATTGCTCATAACGCTTGCTAGAATGCTTACAATGCTCACCAAGGAAACATCAGGCAAGGAAAGACAATAGTGAATAGATTAATTAAAAGAATAACTACCAAAATCTTTTGTAGTCATGGAGTGTACACACTGTGGACTTGTTCCGACAACATTTTTTGGATTCAATTGTATATTTAACGCACTGTACTTAACAAACGGAATTACAGTAGGACCCCGCTATCCCAAACTAATAGGAAAGTCAAAAGCTGTTGGAGATGAGCAGAGCGTTGGAAAGGAACTAATAATAATTGAAGGGAAAAAGTGATCAATTAAACTTGTAAGGCTAGGTACCTGTATATGAATCAGTGACGGTCGGGAGAAGCCGGCCAAATAACGTACATCGGGGGAGGGGGTACAGATCACTGATTGACTGATAAAACTTGAAGGGAAAAAGTAATAAATGAAAGAGTGATGTGTTTCAGGCGAAATAGCAGGATTTTCGGGATACCGGCCTAGTCTACATCTTCAATATATGATTTGGGCTACCTGTGTATTCATCTTATGCTACAAAAATAGACAAAAAATAATCTCGATTACAGATTATTCATAATTGAAGATAGAATCTAATTGCAGAAAAGACAGGAAAATATATTTTTTGATTAACTTCCTGCTTTGCAAAAGCTCCCCTCTACCCCCTCCCCCTGTACTTAAATACTGGTGGACTGGGAACGAGTGATCTCGATGTAAACACATTCGTGAATTCGAACAAGTTTTCTCTCCAGCATTTTGACTCGTTTTGATAGATCAATGCCAGTTTTGTCTTGTGTATGGTTAACTGCATCTCTGAAGATGACTATTTTATTTAAAGATTGCACAGAACGAACTTTGCATGGAAATTAGAAGCCAGTGAAACCACCACCAAGTTTTTACGTCACCATGCGACCGTTCATCGAATTTGCCCTGGAATCCCTGGCTGCTCGAAAGTCAAGCAGTACTTTTTAAAGTTAAAGTGGATTGAATACGGCTTCCCACGACTACCAAGCTGCATGTAGGACCAAATAAGGTAGTATATGTTAGCTGTTATCTTTAAAAAATTACATATAATGTATGGTGAATTTCGACATATTTTCAAATTACCTGAAGTTTGGGCTCTTGTATTTTTCTAGAAAATTGAGTGCAGAAAAATTTTATAAGCGTTTTGTATTGGCCAACGTTAGTACTTTATGCGCATATACTGGAAGAGAATGAATAAGGTCCCACGATTTTGAAACAAGCCCTTAAAGTTGAGATGTTTGGTGATGTCGAACACAGCGTGTGCAGGAGGGTCTAGAATTTTCTTGCTACCGTTAAAAAACAAAATGTAATTTTTGAAAGTCATGTGGCCTAACAAAGTAGAAGGATACAGGAACACATTCATATAAAAGTTATAACATTTAAGTACAAATTTGTTTCTTTACGGCAATGTCAATATCTTGGTATTTTGCTATCTGCTTGACTTCAAAATGGCCATTGTGCCGAGTGAAGGCTTGGCGGACTCCAAAAAAATAAATAAATAATTTTTTAGCAAACTAAATTCAGGTTAGTCATTCTTTAGGTCAGGCCTTCAAAATAATAGAGTGCCAGGAAAATCTATTTCGAAAGTCAAAATCGGTGGGCGTCTTTAACAGAGACGCCCACTTAAGATGCCACATAAAACTTGTATCCAAGAAGTGATTTACACCTTTAAACCCCTGCATTCTCTTAGTCTAAATGCAATTCAACACTGGTGCAGGATACCCAATGCCTTAATTTCACCATTAGACAAAGTCTTTTACCAATGGTGATTTCAGTTTACCAGTGGTACAAATGGTACCATTGGTAAGCCAAGCCGGAGCAATTGATACCACAGGAATCCCAAACATTTAGCACAGGATACCCAATGCCTTAATTTCACCATTAGACAAAGTCATTTACCAATGGTGATTTCAGTTTACCAATGGTACCATTGGTACCATTGGTGAACACCTTCAAGCCCCTACACCCAGGTTGAGATTCTTGACAGGATCCTGACAAGATCTTGGCCAGGTCTTTGCAAGATCTTGGCATGATACTTACAAGATCTTGACTAAAATCTTGATAAGATCCTAATAAGATCTTCCAAGATCTTTTCAAGATCTTGGCAAGATCTTACAAGATCCTTCAAGTTTTTTGCAATTTCCTGCAAGTTTTTTTCAAGATCTTAGCAGTGATCTTACAAGATCTTGACAAGATAGAATCTTGCCAAGATCATGGCAAGATCTTACAAGATCATGCCAAGATCTCACAAGATCATGGCAAAGATCTTGGCAAGATTCTATCTTGTCAAGACCTTGTAAGATCACTGCTAAGATCTTACAAGATCATGCCAAGATCTTACAAGATCATGGCAAGGCCTTGTAAGATCTAACAAGATCATGGCAAGTTCTTACTGGATCTTGCTTCATTTTCTTAAAAAATCTTGCCAAGATCTGTGAAGATTTGGAATTATATAAATATACTATGACCTGACCATTTAAATGAAAGTAAGCCACTCAAGCAATAAACCATTCATTTCTTTATTATGACTTTCAAGCCTTTTATACAATATATAATATCTACACCAATGAAAGATTACTTTAAAATTAAGTAACTGCAACTGTAATAATTATGATTTTTACTGTTTATGAGTCTTGTAAAAAACATTCCCTTTTCTATAAGATTATCTGATTATCTTGCTTATCAGTATATTCATCAATATGTATAATTAAAACTTTAGTTCTCACTATATATTTTTTTTCAGATTTGCTATATCAGAAAATGCTATTAAAATAAAATACATTTTTCATTGCCTTACATGTAGGATGTAATGGAACTCACAGCTGCAAAAGAGTCACTTTCCTACTAACAACATTTCTTGACCATTCAAAATGTTTCAATTTGTTCGCTTATTTAGTTTCTCCTTGATTTTGTCTTTGTGTTTCATGCCATTTTGTTTTGTTTGCTTTTTGCCTAATCCCCACAGAGAAAAATGCATTTCCGTGGGACTATGAAATTAATGCTCTCTCTCTCTCTGAAATTTTTACATGTTACCAAATAAATTTCTACAAATAGTTTTAATTAATTTTAGAAGAAAAATTTAAGTAAGTTATGTTGTATCACTTATCTGTTGGCTAGTGATCAAGTCCAATCCTTGAACACACATGGAAATCATATAATTCCATGCATATTCTTCAATGCTGGTACAGTCTGCTTGAGTTTAATTAACACAGTCTGTTGTCATAAATTATCTCTTGCTTTTCTAATACATCTTGTCCATAACATCTGTAAAAATAAATCATAATTACTTCAATGTTTCAAGGTTTGAGCGAGAAGAATTGTGGTGTTTCATTGGACGGGGTCGAAACCGCCGGGTCACGTCTTCAAGCCGGCGCTTCTATTATACAAATTTTGTGACTTGATTATAGTTATGAACAATAGAAGCTACTCTGTTTATAGAAATGAAATTTATAAATACTTCAAGGTTTCATTATTATAAAAAGCAAGAACTTACCGGCTGAATTTTCAAAATTGTGACTTGATCGTAACATATGAAGTAAAAATAGGTCGAATGCCCCAGCAACCGTTCAGACTTCTACTTCTCCAAGGCCTTGCTTTTCTCCTAAACAATGCCTAACATTTACAGTAATTAGTGCGTTTTTCTGCTCCATTTAACGGCAATAAAAGCCATTAAGCACTGGCGATTTTTCCGTAGTTAGAACGTTGTTGATTTCAGCACCGAATCCGCCAAAACCATTTGAATGCTATCACGTGATTGAATACTTTGTTTTCATTGGATACTTGTGAATATCCGCTGGTCAGTCAGCCTGCACCTTCACTTGAGAGCCGCCATGTTTGTCAAATACGAACTTGAAACGTGGGTCAGAACAAAAGTTGAAATATCTCATATTTTTCAGTCAAAACTTGTTAATGGCACCAAAGTTTTCAAGACTCTCAATCGCTATGCATTTTTATAGCAAACAGGATGCATTTTTGCACAAAATATCGCTGGATCGAAGCTTTAGATGTACAGTGGCAAATCGTGACCAGTTATCACTTATTAAGCTTAAATCTATTTGTTTGCAAAAAAAAAAAAAAACTATCACATTGCCATAAAGGTTATTTCGGAGTGAAATTCTTCTTTTTATCCTGTAAAATCTTGTCAACTCTCTTTGAAGATTCTGCAAAAAATGGTCCAAGGTCTCGATCCTCCTGAAGATAAAATGTCAAGATATTTGAAATCTTGTCAAGATCTTGTCAGATATAATATAAATCTTGGTAAAAAAAGTCTTGCTAAGATCTTGCCAAGATTATGACAAGACCTTACCAAGACAATGTCCTAAGACCTTGCTAAGATCTTGGCAAGGTGTTGCCAAGATCTTGACAAGATTATAATAACGGATCTTGTCAAGATTATGAAGCAATCTTACCAAGATTATATCTGCCAAGACCTTGCCAAGATCTTGATAACATCTTGCCAAGACAATCTTCTAAGATCTTGCTAAGATCTTAGCAGAGTATTGCTAAGATCTTGCCAAGATCATGGCAAGTCCTTGGCAAGATTATGACAAGATCTTACGTAGATTACGTGCTAAGATCTTACCAAGATCATGGCAGGATCTTGGAAGATCTTGCCATGATATTGGCAAGATAATCTTGGACAGATCTTGGGACACTTTTGACAAGATCTTGCTATCATCTTGGAAATATCTTGATAAGATCTTGGCAAGATAACTGCTTGCCAAGATCTTGGCAAGATCTTACAAGATCTTAGAGGATCTTACAAGATCTTGACAAGAAGCTCAACCTGGGCATCTCTCAATCTGAATGCCACTCAACACAGGATACCCAATGCCTTAATTTCACCATTAGACAAAGTCTTTTACCAATGGTGATTTCAGTTTACCAGTGGTACCAATGGTACCATTGGTGAACACCATCAAGCCCCTATATCTCTCAATCTGAATGCCACTCAACACAGGATACCCAATGCCTTAATTTCACCATTAGACAAAGTCATTTACCAATGGTGATTTCAGTTTACCAATGGTACCAATGGTACCATTGGTGAACACCTTCAAGCCCCTACATCTCTCAATCTGAATGCCACTCAACATAGGATACCGAATGCCTTAATTTCACCATTAGACAAAGTCATTTACCAATGGTGATTTCAGTTTACCAATGGTACCATTGGTGAACACCTTCATAGCCCCTGCATCTCTCATTCTGAATGCCACTCAACACAGGATACCCAATGGCCTAATTTCACCATTAGACAAAGTCATTTACCAATGGTGATTTCAGTTTACCAATGGTACCAATGGTACCACTGGTGAACACCTTCAAGCCCCTGCATCTCTCAGTTTAAATGCCATTCAACATAGGATACCCAATGGCCTAATTTCACCATTAGATAAAGTCATTTACCAATGGTGATTTCAGTTTACCAATGGTACCATTGGTGCCATTGGTGAACACTTTCATAGCCCCTACATCTCTCAATCTTAATGCCACTAAACACAGGATACCCAATGCCTTAATTTCACCATTAGACAAAGTCATTTACCAATGGTGATTTCAGTTTACCAATGATACCATTGGTACCATTGGTGAACACCTTCAAGCCCCTGCATCTCTCAGTTTAAATGCCATTCAACACAGGATACCCAATGGCCTAATTTCACCATTAGATAAAGTCATTTACCAATGGTGATTTCAGTTTACCAATGGTACCAATGGTGAACGCCTTCATAGCCCCTGCATCTCTTAGTCTAAATGCCACTCAACACAGGATACCCAATGCCTTAATTTCACCATTAGACAAAGTCATTTACCAATGGTGATTTCAGTTTACCAATGCCGGTACCAATGGTACCATTGGTGAACACCTTCAAGCCCCTACATCTCTCAATCTGAATGCCACTCAACACAGGATAACCAATGCCTTAATTTCACCATTAGACAAAGTCTTTTACCAATGGTGATTTCAGTTTACCAGTGGTACCATTGGTACCATTGGTAAGCCAAGCCGGAGCAATTGATACCACAGGAATCCCAAACATTTAGCACAGGGTACCCAATGCCTTAATTTCACCATTAGACAAAGTCATTTACCAATGGTGATTTCAGTTTACCAGTGGTACCAATGGTACCATTGGTGAACATCTTCAAGCCCCTACATCTCTCAATCTGAATGCCACTCAACACAGGATACCCAATGCTTTAATTTCACCATTAGACAAAGTCATTTACCAATGGTGATTTCAGTTTACCAATGGTACCAATGGTACCATTGGTGAACACCTTCAAGCCCCTACATCTCTCAATCTGAATGCCACTCAACATAGGATACCGAATGCCTTAATTTCACCATTAGACAAAGTCATTTACCAATGGTGATTTCAGTTTACCAATGGTACCATTGGTGAACACCTTCATAGCCCCTGCATCTCTCATTCTGAATGCCATTCAACACAGGATACCCAATGGCCTAATTTCACCATTAGACAAAGTTATTTACCAATGGTGATTTCAGTTTACCAATGGTACCACTGGTGAACACCTTCAAGCCCCTGCATCTCTCAGTTTAAATGCCATTCAACACAGGATATACAATGGCCTAATTTCACCATTAGATAAAGTCATTTACCAATGGTGATTTCAGTTTACCAATGGTACCATTGGTGCCATTGGTGAACACCTTCATAGCCCCTACATCTCTCAATCTTAATGCCACTCAACACAGGATACCCAATGCCTTAATTTCACCATTAGACAAAGTCATTTACCAATGGTGATTTCAGTTTACCAATGGTACCATTGGTACCATTGGTGAACACCTTCAAGCCCCTGCATCTCTCAATCTGAATACCACTCAACACAGGATACCCAATGCCTTAATTTCACCATTAGACAAAGTCTTTTACCAATGGTGATTTCAGTTTACCAATGGTACCATTGGTACCATTGGTGAACACCATCAAGCCCCTGCATCTCTCAGTTTAAATGCCATTCAACACAGGATACCCAATGGCCTAATTTCACCATTAGACAAAGTCATTTACCAATGGTGATTTCAGTTTACCAATGGTACCATTGGTACCATTGGCGAACACCTTCAAGCCCCTCCATCTCTCAATCTGAATACCACTCAACACAGGATACCCAATGCCTTAATTTCACCATTAGACAAAGTCTTTTACCAATGGTGATTTCAGTTTACCAATGGTACCATTGGTACCACTGGTGAACAGCCTTCAAGCCCCTGCATCTCTCAGTTTAAATGCCATTCAACACAGGATACCCAATGGCCTAATTTCACCATTAGACAAAGTCATTTACCAATGGTGATTTCAGTTTACCAATGGTACCAATGATACCACTGGTGAACACCTTCAAGCCCCTGCATCTCTCAGTTTAAATGCCATTCAACACAGGATACCCAATGGCCTAATTTCACCATTAGATAAAGTCATTTACCAATGGTGATTTCAGTTTACCAATGGTACCATTGGTACCATTGGTGAACACCTTCAAGCCCCTCCATCTCTCAATCTGAATACCACTCAACACAGGATACCCAATGCCTTAATTTCACCATTAGACAAAGTCTTTTACCAATGGTGATTTCAGTTTACCAATGGTACCATTGGTACCACTGGTGAACACCTTCAAGCCCCTGCATCTCTCAGTTTAAATGCCATTCAACACAGGATACCCAATGGCCTAATTTCACCATTAGACAAAGTCATTTACCAATGGTGATTTCAGTTTACCAATGGTACCAATGGTACCACTGGTGAACACCTTCAAGCCCCTGCATCTCTCAGTTTAAATACCATTCAACACAGGATACTCAATGGCCTAATTTCACCATTAGATAAAGTCATTTACCAATGGTGATTTCAGTTTACCAATGGTACCAATGGTGAACACCTTCATAGCCCCTGCATCTCTTAGTCTAAATGCCACTCAACACAGGATACCCAATGCCTTAATTTCACCATTAGACAAAGTCATTTACCAATGGTGATTTCAGTTTACCAATGGTACCATTGGTACCATTGGTGAACACCTTCAAGCCCCTCCATCTCTCAATCTGAATACCACTCAACACAGGATACCCAATGCCTTAATTTCACCATTAGACAAAGTCATTTACCAGTGGTGATTTCAGTTTACCAATGGTACCATTGGTACCATTGGTGAACACCTTCAAGCCCCTCCATCTCTCAATCTGAATACCACTCAACACAGGATACCCAATGCCTTAATTTCACCATTAGACAAAGTCTTTTACCAATAGTGATTTCAGTTTACCAATGGTACCATTGGTACCACAGGTGAACACCTTCAAGCCCCTGCATCTCTCAGTTTAAATGCCATTCAACACAGGATACCCAATGGCCTAATTTCACCATTAGACAAAGTCATTTACCAATGGTGATTTCAGTTTACCAATGGTACCAATGGTACCACTGGTGAACACCTTCAAGCCCCTGCATCTCTCAATCTGAATGCCACTCAACACAGGATACCCAATGCCTTAATTTCACCATTAGACAAAGTCATTTACCAATGGTGATTTCAGTTTACCAATGGTACCAATGGTACCATTGGTGAACACCTTCAAGCCCCTACATCTCTCAATCTGAATGCCACTCAACACAGGATACCCAATGCCTTAATTTCACCATTAGACAAAGTCATTTACCAATGGTGATTTCAGTTTACCAATGGTACCATTGGTACCATTGGTGAACACCTTCAAGCCCCTCCATCTCTCAATCTGAATACCACTCAACACAGGATACCCAATGCCTTAATTTCACCATTAGACAAAGTCTTTTACCAATGGTGATTTCAGTTTACCAATGGTACCATTGGTACCACTGGTGAACACCTTCAAGCCCCTGCATCTCTCAGTTTAAATGCCATTCAACACAGGATACCCAATGGCCTAATTTCACCATTAGACAAAGTCATTTACCAATGGTGATTTCAGTTTACCAATGGTACCAATGGTACCACTGGTGAACACCTTCAAGCCCCTGCATCTCTCAATCTGAATGCCACTCAACACAGGATACCCAATGCCTTAATTTCACCATTAGATAAAGTCATTTACCAATGGTGATTTCAGTTTACCAATGGTACCATTGGTGAACACCTTCAAGCCCCTGCATCTCTCAATCTGAATGCCACTCAACACAGGATACCCAATGGCCTAATTTCACCATTAGACAAAGTCATTTACCAATGGTGATTTCAGTTTATCAATGGTACCATTGGTGAACACCTTCAAGCCCTTGCATCTCTCAATCTGAATGCCACTCAACACAGGATACCCAATGGCCTAATTTCATCATTAGACAAAGTCATTTACCAATGGTGATTTCAGTTTACCAATGGTACCATTGGTGAACACCTTCAAGTCCCTACATCTCTCAATCTGAATGCCACTCAACACAGGATACCCAATGGCCTAATTTCATCATTTGAAATGTCATTTTTGTAGCCTCTATGGTCACCAATGGTACCAATCGTACCATTGGTTTCAATGGAAATATCCCTCCAGAAATTTTTTTTTACCAAATACATGAAAATACAAAGTGAAACTTCAGAGTGAAACTCCCTGTGGATATTTACCAATAGACACCACTGGTGATACCCCCCCCCCCCCTCCAATTTCCAATTCACACAACATCAGATACAGAGTGAGACGCTTATTTGATGAATATGATGTAAGGTAGTTCTGTATTGTACCACAAGTAGAATGGGATACACATTTTGTATTCATTTGTTTGGGCCTCCTGTGGAAATTATTAACTAATGAGTTATACATTTTTGTATTACATTTGCATGAACTTCCTGTGGAAATTCACCAATAGACACCATTGGTAAAACATATTTCACCAATGGTATCTAATGGTGATTCTGGACAACCCTCCCTATAATAGGCGTGGTTATCCCATCTACAAAGCTCGATTGTCCCTATAAAAGGTTTGGTTATCCCATCTACAAAGCTCGATTGTCACTATAAAAGGTGTGATTATCCCATCTACAAAGCCCGATTGTCACTATAAAAGGAGTGGTAATCACATCTACAAAGCTCGATTGTCACTATAAAAGGTGTAATTATCCCATCTACAAAGCTCGATTGTCACTATAAAAGGTGTGATTATCCCATCTACAAAGCTCGATTGTCACTATAAAAGGAGTGGTAATCACATCTACAAAGCTCGATTGTCACTATAAAAGGAGTGGTTATCCATCTACAAAGCTCGATTGTCACTATAAAAGGTGTGATTATCCCATCAACAAAGCTCGATTGTCACTATAAAAGGTGTGGTTATCCCATCTACAAAGCTCGATTGTCACTATAAAAGGAGTGGTTATCCCATCTACAAAGCTCGATTGTCACTATAAAAGGAGTGGTTATCCATCTACAAAGCTCGATTGTCACTATAAAAGGTGTGATTATCCCATCAACAAAGCTCGATTGTCACTATAAAAGGTGTGGTTATCCCATCTACAAAGTTCGATTGTCACTATAAAAGGTGTGGTTATCCCATCTACAAAGCTCGATTGTCACTATAAAAGGCGTGGTAATCACATCTACAAAGCTCGATTGTCACTATACAAGGCGTGGTTATCCCATCTACAAAGCTCTATTGTTGCTATAAAAGGCGTGGTTATCCCATCTACAAAGTTCGATTGTCACTATAAAAGGTGTGGTTATCCCATCTACAAAGCTCGATTGTCACTATAAAAGGCGTGGTAATCACATCTACAAAGCTCGATTGTCACTATAAAAGGCGTGGTAATCACATCTACAAAGCTCGATTGTCACTATACAAGGCGTGGTTATCCCATCTACAAAGCTCTATTGTTGCTATAAAAGGCGTGGTTATCCCATCTACAAAGCTCGATTATCACTATAAAAGGAACGATTATCTCATCTACAAAGCTCAATTGTCACTATAAAAACAACAGTTATCCCATCTACAAAGCTCAATTGTCACTATAAAATAGAGGATATTACATGGGCGCGCGGAGATACGGATTTTATCTTCGAGTGTTGAAAAGATCTCTCACGGGCTCTCGTGAGCCCGCGCGGGAGCTCCGCTAAAATTCTGCGTAGGGATTATTCCAATTTTAATGAATCCAATTTTCTCGACGATGTTCTATTCGATGTCTACTGATTGGGGCTCTGTACTTCATAACTCTGATGATGTTTCAGTATTATTTGATAAGTTTTATTCTAAACTTGCAGGTACTGTTGACAAATCTATTCCTCTGCAAAGACATTTGAGTAAAAAGATATTAAGTACATGGCAAAACCTTGGATAACCATATGGTTTAAGAACATCGATTAATATTAAGAATAATTATTATAAGAAATTTATCAAAAATCGATCTTCATATTATCATGAAAAATTAAAACTTTATCGTAATAAGTTAAATCATTTGTTAAAAATAAGTAAATCTAACTATTACGACAATTATTTCTCGCTAAATAGAACCAAACCAAACCAAACCAAACCAAACCAAACCAAACCAAACCAAACCAAACCAAACCAAACCAAACCAAACCAAACCAAACCAAACCAAACCAAACCAAACCAAACCAAACCAAACCAAACCAAACCAAACCAAACCAAACCAAACCAAACCAAACCAAACCAAACCAAACCAAACAAAACAAAACAAAACAAAACAAAACAAAACAAAACAAAACAAAACAAAACAAAACAAAACAAAACAAAACAAAACAAAACAAAACAAAACAAAACAAAACAAAACAAAACAAAACAAAACAAAACAAAACAAAACAAAACAAAACAAAACAAACCAAAACAAACCAAAACAAAACAAACCCTGGAAAAGGATAAAGGAAATAGTTGGCTTTAAAGGCGGGAGTACTAGTTTGCCATCAAAAATAATCTTGGATGAAGCCACTTCACGCTTTCGTCTGCCATCTTGAATTATATTGGAGCAAACGCGCCAAAATTTATAGAAATCTGGATCACTTTGGCTTACCATAACTCGACTCATTTTTATCGTATTTTTAAGAACTCAATGTTTTTGAAACGGCATTGACTTTGTTTTTTTTATTATGTCTGTTTATATGATAAATATTGGAAGACTACAAGATGAGAAAAAGAAGATTTTTTGTTTTCAAAATAGAACGTTCGGCACGTAAATATTAAGAACATTCGCGAAAAGAAGATTGACTTGAAAAAAGTAGTGCGTTAAAATACTTGTACAAGTCTAATTTTCATTTCGACACATGGCATGTATGTCTGCAAATTATTGAAGTTTAAATTTTGAAAATCCGACGATCGAGCCGAGTTATGGTAAGTCAAAGTGGTCCAGATTTCTATAAATTTTGCCGCATTTGCCCCAATTCAAAATGGCGGACGAAAGCGTGAAGTGGCTTATAGGGAACTGACTGATTGTCAATCAATTGCTAATTTGTTTAATCCATTTTTTGTGGCTAGTGCCTCGTAAGAGGCCTAGCTACTTTGCTATCACCTTGAGTGTCCGTGCGTGCGTGTGTAATTCGGGTGGAAATCGTGGTGTTCCGATAAGAATCCCATAGCTCACACGAAACTCGCGCGCTGATTGGCTATCAAGTCCATCGAGGAGTGAGAATTCAGCGTGAAATTGCGCACTTACACAGGCAGACCGCGACCGTTTTGATTTCTTTTCCTTCTCATAATCGGTGTTTGAAAAATAATTATTTTTTGTAGCTCGATACAAAATGAAAATACAAGCCAATAAAAAAGATTCAACAGCTTTCAAGACAAAAGAAAATATTTTTCCAAAGATATTGACGGTAAAACATGGAGTGAGAATTCAGCGTGGAATTGCATACTTACACAGGTAGCCCGCGATTTGTGTGTTTCTTCTTTTTGTTTTTAGCGAAACTTAATTTAAAATAGTTCAAAAACAAACTTCAATACTGCCAAAAATTATCATGAGAAAAAAAGCAAACAAAAAGACGCAATGACCAATAGGAAAAGGACATTTTTACGCCTAGCAAGAATAGAAAACTATTATCATGTCTGAATAGCAAGCTGTTGATAGTTAGGGGAACAAAATTTTTGACTTTACTTAACTTACTTTTTTTGCAGTGTCAATGAAATGCTCCAGACCATTTTTCCCGACAAACAAGTGTTGTTTTGCCATTCATGAGATCGACATTCCTCCAGGACAATGTTTACATGGTTTTCAGTTCCAATTGCAGTCAAATAAAGTAAATTTTCCAGTAGTTTGACAATAATTTTGTTCCTCAAACACTCGACACGAGGTTGAAGCAAAGTAAGTTTGCAAGTGAGACGATTTTTATTCACGACTACAACTTCATTCTCATTCGCTGGCTATTTTTGTGTACTTGCTCTTGAATGGCTTGCCACGCGCTTTGAAAAAATGGACAAAATCTTCTCTATTTATTTTTTCTATGTCCGCTATGGAATTCAAGGAAAATTCATTTCCCGACTAGGAAATTCCACGTTGAATTTCACTCGAAAAAAACATATCGCACTCGTCGCTTTGCGACTCGTGCGATATCGTTTTTCTCGTGAAATTCAACGTGGAATTCCCTCTTCATCCAATGAATTTTCCTATACTATCCGACACCATGGTAGGTTTATATTGCGCGACTCCGCCAATACCGAATATATTTTCTCCCAACTAGCCGTCATTATAAACCGATAATGCAGTCTCAAAATCGCGTTTAGTTTTGTATCGCGATTCTAACTATTTTTTTGCGAAGAAAAAAGAGAAAATTTATCGTTTTTGATTGATTGAACGCGAGATTCTTTTTACCTGCAAAGTTGTATGAATTACAGTTTCCATGGCAACTTCTTTCTTTCATTGCAAGAAGAAAGCCAAAAAGGAAATGGCGACCCGGGAAGCTTTCTCACGCTTAAAAGAGGTGATTTAATTATAGAAACAAGTCCAAAAGCTCACAAAATGAAAGAAGTACGGGTCATTTGATTCTTTTGAAGATTTCGTTTTGCTATTTCTTCAAAACTGGCGAAAAACGATCGAGCTGACCGGCATGTGAAAGTGAAAGTTTGTCAAAATATAGCTTCAACCTAAAGGAATGATGCTGAAAAGTTATTGAAAGGTATTAAAAAGGTGGTCTGCACTTGTGTATTCTCTGTTAACGTTTATTTTATTTAAAAAGTTATTTGTTTCATCTCTGTTTAAACAATATCGTTTTTGTCTTGTTTGCTTTGCTGAAAATTCACTTTTGCTGTGAATTTGAAGTCATTGAAGCCAAAAACGAAAACGAAAACGAAATTACCGATTTTACTTATCAGACATGATTTTTTTTACTTCGGATGATTTCTTTTTACTTCTTTTCGTGATTATTGTGTAGTTATTTTATCTACTGGTAGTTTAGACCAACAGATTCCAGTTCAGTTTACTTTTCGCAATAGTCGTGTGTAGCTGTAATTCAACTTAGCGGCTATTTTTTATCAAAATATGTCATTGTTTTCGGTCATTTTATCACGAGTTGTTTTATATTTGCTGCTCAATTTTGAATTGATTTTCAGTAGGTTTTTGTGATTTTGAAGAAAGCCACTTCGATGCAGTCCTCAGTGTTTGGGCCAATCACGAGCGCTGATTTTGAGACGGCATTACGGGAAAATAACGCCGTCTCTCTGTAGATCAAAGTGATAGGAGAATTGCGATACTTTCGGATATATTCGGACTTTCGTGGTTTCATCCGTACGCGTGTGGGATCAAATGTCAAACAAATCTACTGAAGATGAGTTGTTTCTGTTTATAGCATGACTTTTCACTATTTTACTTCAAGAAACAGGCTTAAATTTCGATACCTTTATGAAGTGTTTGCTTGGAAAAGTTTGTTTGGGTTTTCTGTGAATTTAGATTGTTTACGTGTAAAGAAAACGAAGAAAGTGTCGAAGCTTCTCTAGGCTGCATGGTCATGGAGATCGAAGGAGTGGTCTATCCTGTCGCTGTGTTCATCGTTTGGCGATCTGTAACTACTGCCGCAAGGATTATATTCCCATACCGGGGAGCAATAATTCTCTTTATAGAGAGCCAAAAATCCCTCAAGGAATTATAATTATCATATATAATTTTGCTGTAACTTCAGATAAGCTGCAGTCACATTTTTCTTGATTTCTTAAACTTGTTAACATTAATAATCGCTGATAGATTTATAACCATTTGCTGCAGTTGAATTTACACATTTCATTTCTATATAAAGCTCCTGTTTTATAATCAAAATAAAGTTCCATTTATTTGAATCTCTTGTTTAATCTATTAATTTATAGATAATCATGTGTCTAATCAGGCGAAAATAGGACACTACAACTACCAGAATGCTTTGCCCACTCTCTTTTACAAAGTAATTGGTACCAATGGGCGATTTGCACTAACATGCACATCCACTGATCCAATATCACCACTAAATCAAGCAGCTACGGGAAAACAAATTCCAGAGATGAAAAGAGCACATCAATATTAATGAGAGTGCAAATTTTCAGCTCATTGTAAGATGTACAAGAACAGAAGTGAGGAAAATTCACACTTTTACTAATATTGAGGTGCTCTTTTCATTTCAACTTGAGAATTATTTCTCTTACCAAAATTCTGAATTTTGCTAAATAAAAGGGAAGCTGCATGCAATCTTAGACTGCGTATGCATTTTTTGTGCTTGCACTAGCCACATGCAGTATTAGACTGCTTATTTTTCACTAATATTGGTAATAATGTTGCAAATTCTATTTTGCATTCACATATTTCTCCACTAGAATTTATGCCCAAGAGAATAGCAGAGGATTTAAAATTCTCTCCCATTACAGTAAAAGAATTAGAAGAAGAAATTGATAAACTGAAAGTTAGCAAATCATCAGGGCCATTTAGTATACCTAAGTAACGTGGGCTCTGGGTACGAGATCGAAGCAAATTTGATTGTGTTATTTAAATATGAATCGACGGAACATTTGTTCAGACCTTATGTGAAACTTGCTTTGGAATAACGATTTAAAAGGCGTCGTCTTTAAACATCTGTATCTAATTATGATGATGTTTGCTTTTACATGGAAGACTGGCGGATCTGAAGTTTTTTTTAGGTTTGTATACAAGCAACAACAATATTTAGGCTTGAACACGTTTTCGATCGGTAATACAAGTTTTTTTTAATATGACCAAATTAGAGCAACCACTTCTCTCATTAGTGAGATCATGCCTGCAGATTCCTTGACTTACCTCGTGCTCACACTCCGCTAAAGCTACGGTAATACGAGCAACCAAATCACTCAACTTGTCTCGCAACATTGCTGCGAGACGAGTTGAAAAGCAATGCTGCGCGTTTTTACACGTGAATACAAACTTGTATCGCAACAAAAAATTGTTTAATTGTTGCAAGTTGAGAAATCCCGTATTCTCAAGAGAAAATAAATTGCTGCAATACGAGTTTAGTCAAAGTGGTAATAAACGTGCAACATTTTGAAATTTTGTTCAGTGCAAGAAGTAGAACGACCTCCTACTTTCTGCAACAAAATTTCTCGACTTGCAACAAATAGTTTTGTCGCGAGACAAGTTTGAATTGTAGTGGAAAAACGCAAAGCATTGCTTTTCAACTCGTCTCAAAGCAATGTTGCGAGACGAGTTGAGTAATTTTGTTGCTCGCATTACCGTAGCTTTAGAGCAATGACTCAGTGACATTTTTAAATCTTTTATTGAAAAAATCCTGATAATACGTATTTCTATGAAAAGTCCTATAGTTAAACTAGTATTGTTTGGGCTGCCTGTGATGGCAACCAATTTTTTACTAGTAAATGAACATGAAAATTAATGATATGCTAATGATAAAGTAACATGTTAATCTGTAATAGAAACCATTCTGTGATTCTGTCATCTGATCGTGTAATCGAAAACTAACAATACCTTTTTCATTGTAAGATGTCCAGATGTTAATGAAGAAACCCTATGAGCACAATGCAGTTATAATACTCGAACTGTTCATCACAATATGTTCAGCTAAAAAAATACTTCTTCGTGAGAACTTATAAATGTGAAGCTAAACGATGAAGAAATTTGTAGTTTCGGGCCGAACACCTGTCGAAATTCAAATTGATCAAATGGTTGATATATAAATTTTAGAGGTAGCTAGCATAAATAGAAGAAAACAAAGAATTTTCCCTCGAGGTAGAGGGTTTTTTTTAAATTTGCGATTGCAATTATTTCTTATATACATTTACTTATACTTTTTTCCTTTTTAATTAATTAATTTGGTAATCCACTTGTATAAATTAATTTCAAGTGCAAATAAAGATAAGTTGTACAGCCAAAATCGTTGCATCGCGACCAGAAAATTACAAGTTTGAATTTTTTTTTTTTTTTTTTTTTTTTTGAGCCCTCATTCAGTTTCGGGGCGGAGCTTATTACAAATCAACCGGCCAATCACTGAACGAGTTCGTGAGAGCACCGCCCCCAAGAATGATGGACGGATAATAAAAGACAAAAAACATTGCCGACGTTCAGAAGTCGCGATGCAACGAATTTTGCTGTAAAACAGACAAATAATTACCATAGCTGGAAAGAGCATGTTTACTTAGAATTAGCAAGACGTGAAGTTTGCGCAAATATGAATGTTTAAAAAGTGCAAATTTTGTAAGAAAACTTTTGCTGGTAGGCATCTCTTGTCTACCAACGAATGCTTTCGTACAAAATGTCGATTTTTGAAAATTCATATCTTCGTGAGCTTTGAACCACTCCTTCATTCAAACTTAACAGTTTTACTAATTGTGACCCGCTCTTTCCAGCTAATAATTCCTCTGTCCTGTTACTTTTGGAATTACATGATAAAAGCTCATTGTAAATTGCATGAGAAAGGTATTATTTTACGCTTAATCTTTTGACTGCAAGAGAACGAATGTACATTTCTATGCCTTGAGTTTCTTGAAATCAGGCGTTGAAGAGGATCTTCAATCGGCTTTTCCATAAAAAAAACTAAAAAGACGGCCAATATTCCAATTACCGAGGAAGAGTTTTTACATTCGGCAACAGAGGTCCATTCGTACATTTGTTTATCTTTTGTCTACACAAATTTTGTTTGTTCTTCCAAATAAAGCTCCAAGATTTGTTAGAGTAAGTATAAATATTGTCTTTAAACTTCTTTCCCTGACAATTTCTTTGTATTTCAGTTGCAGCTGAAGCCTTGTATTGAGATCATGGTTTAGTGAGTTGACCTTGTTGATTTGATTCAAAAGTAAGTATGTCCTGCCATGCTGTGCGACGATAACTTTGGTACTGTAATGGTAAAAAACATTATTATTAATCATTATTCCAGTGAGGATGTAATAGATAAAGCTAAACTTTCAGTTTCCAATTGATCTTATAATTCATAACTCATATGAATTATCTAAACATCCAACCTTCAGCTCACTAGTTCGTACTGATAGAGGGAGGAAAACCGGAGAACCCAGAGGAAGGTCAAAGCAGGGGAGGGAACGACGCGTCCAGGAATGAAACTAGGGACCATATGCAGAGGTGAGAGGTCTTTAAACCACTCAACCGTCACCTTGTTCCCCAGGGTTTGAACTGCGGCCTGTTTTCGTTAAAACCAATCCATCATAGAGATATAATCCATAAATTAGCTACTTATACCAGAGTTAATATTAACTCTATTAACTCTGCTTATACCTATTTTTTATTCTTTCCAGCCTACCCGCGTGAGTTAAATACCGTTATCAAATACAACCATACATTACTGTCCTGATTATCGATTCAAAAGACGATAAAAAGAATTGAACAAATAACTGGAATAAAACGTAACTATGAGGTTCAAATTGAGATATGTTCTGATAGTCATTATAACTGCTGCGTGTGCTTTGTGGCTTATTTTTCGGACCAATAAGTCGCCCACTCCAAGAGCTATAAGTGGAAATGCGTCACATCTCACTGATGAGGATGCCATTACGCCAAATAAAAGCAGAGTTAAAGTGGACATTTTTATTAATATACCTGCAGCTGGACACCTTAACATCAGACGCCAAGTAATTCGCAATTCCTGGCTGTCTACATCAAAACATTACTCGATGGCATACAGATTTTTCACGGATGGGATAGGCATAGAGCAAGAACTTATGGACAAGCTTAAGGACGAGCAAGCGCAGTTTAAAGACTTGGAATTTCTTCCAACGAAACAAGGTTACTGGTTGACTCACCGATATCTCTTTGCAATGTTTTGGGCGCATGAGAATTACGATTTCTTGTTTTATATGAAGGTTGACGATGACTATTTTGTATGTTTAAACAATCTGATGAATGACTTACAATATCGCAAACATGAAAGGCTTTTATACTGGGGTCATTTTGGATGTGACCCCAAAATGGTAGCAATGGACGAGGGATTTCTCATAATATCAGTCGATCTTGCGCGAGAATTTATCAAGCGCAATAACTCCCTGTTTTGTAGTCCATTTGGAGGCCAAATGATAGCAATGTGGATCAACGGATTAGAAAGTAAAGGATATAACGTCACATATTTTCCTGACAATAGCAGACTAATGCATTACCGGAAATACCTGAAAAATGAACATAGCAATATGTGTAGGGAGATTCTAGGTGTTCATCAGGCTTACCCCAAACACATGGCCTGGTACTGGAATTTAACCAAGCACAACTGGTTTTCCATAAAAAAAGAAGAGTTTTTGAAGGTAGAGAGAAAGAAGTACAGGGACTATTGTGATCTACCAAAAGTTTGGGATTGGAGGGTTTTGAATCCCTTTTGGAGAAAAGAACCCAAACCGTGCTGGCAGCCAGGGCTTAGCTGGCCTGATCTCGAGAAGTACAGGGAAGTTCAAAGTAGAGAGCTTGAGGAACGTGCTACATAAAGGTTCAAACGCTAGGGCGAGGGTTTGCATTGAAAGTAAATACCGAGGGCCGCAGGCCCGAGGTCTTGAATTTCAATGGAAACCCGAGCCCGTGCGTTTGAAGTGGTTTAAAAACTAACCAAACCCTATTTTTATTGTTTCAATGCAAAAATTCTGGACATAAGAACTCAAATCATCGGATTTGAGTTATAGTATCAAATCTGCGTTATATCGAGTGATTTATATTTGCATCAAATTAAAATCGAACAATAGCTAAAATACAATACGATACAATGCAATACGTTTATTAGTAATTCCCAGAAGGGATTTTCAATACTAATTTACAAAATATGTGTTGAGATAAAGCTTCTTAAAATCCCATCATGCTCAACGATTTACCGGATAGCATAGTGGTAAGTGAATGGACTGAGATTCAACGGGTTGAGGGTTCAAGGCTCGGTAGGGTCGATGCGTAAGATATCATTTACGATTTTTTAAAAATCAGAATAGTCAATTCCTTAAATTTTAAGACTTTCTGACTTCTAGTGTGTGTCTAAAATCTCTAATACAGTGCATTGAAGGTAAAACTTCTCAAATGTGTAATGTGTGTATGACACGACATGGTAGTAACTTGGCAAAAAACCTGGCTGATGCAGGTCTTGAATTCAAAATTCAAAACCTGTCCCGGGTCTTCCCCCGAAATTCAAAACCTACATTAAACAATGGAAATAGGGTGTGGTTAGTTTTTAATACTTCTCCAAACTCTATAACGAAAGTGCAAAGAAGTAATGCCGTCTGGGCGTGGCTGCAGTCGATATGGTGACGCTAATGCCCTCTCGTATACAATACAATACAATACAATACAATACAATACAATACAATACAATACAATACAATACAATACAATACAATACAATACAATACAATACAATACAATACAATACAATGCAATGCAATGCAATGCAAAAGTGCGAGCGTACTGTTTTTATTCACGAGTTGTGAAGTATCATAAAAAGAACAAGTGAGGAACGAGCGAGTGAGTTTTATGATACAAAACAACTCGTGAATAAAAACCGTACAAAGCACTTTCAATGGTGTTTTCAGTTTATCATATACAAATCGAGATTTCTATAAATTTTTGTCGTTTTGCTTTGAAAATGGATTGCTTTTCCTTGGTCAAGATTTTGATTTCAAAAAGCACAAAAAAACTCTAGAAAACAGTTTAAATAACAAACAGACATCAAACCAAAACAAAACTAATATGCATTATTTATAAATTCTTTTCAGTGTAACTTGGACTTTTTGCTCACTGACAGGTGTTTGTTTTTAATTTACAAAACGAGAAAAAAAGACAATGCGAATAATTTGAGGTCATTCAAAGACAAACTTACGGTTAAACTTACCTGGCGTTTCAAATGTCCCTCAAAACTTGAAATAAATTATCTTGAACTTGATTTATCAGTGTTTTTCTCCAAGCTTTTGTTGAAAGAGCTCATTTGGACTAAATTTCCATTCAGTGACTCTGAAACTGCCGGCCGTGAATCCTCCTTCGCTTTTGCCGCAACACAGCGTGGTTTTGAAAATCTTTTTTTCTCCATAGAGCTCTTATTTTGCATGACATCGATGACTTTTGTGATGAATGAGCTTATCTGCTTGAATTCTTACTGAATAAAGATTAATTGAACAGCCAAGACAAAAAATCCTTCGATAAAAAGTGCTGAGAGGAGCCAGTTTGAAGAAAACTTTTCATCAGAAATAAAGTCGCTTCTGATTGGACGTATCGCTTTTCCCACGCTTGAAAAAAAAAAGCGATACGCGGCTTCTGATTGGACGTATCGTTTTTTCTCACGCGTGAAGAAAACGATACGCACATTCTGATTGGCGGAGATTGGTAAACAAACGAAAATCTATTGAATGGCTTTTCTGTGAGTAAATCTCGATATGTATATAATAAAATATATTATCCTATAACTATTACACATTAGCCAATCAAAGCTAAGCATTTTCTATGAATACATATGAATACAAAGAGGTATTTCATGGATTTGCTATGAATACAGAGTGGTATTTGATAATATATATTAGCCAATCAGTTTGCTCAAAATTTGAATTCAGCCAATGAAATTCAATATGTATTGAATATATAATTAGCCGAGAAATGAGCGGGAAACTGCTAGCGCGCGTTTGCATCATCGAGTTCAACTACTTCAAATGCGATTTCTTCTCTCTCAGAAGAAAATATTGATGCATTTATAGATGCACAAAAGAACCCAATAACACAAAAGAAGACTGAGGTAGGCACTAAGAAGTTTTTGGACTATATTTCACAAGCTTCGTATTGCAAAGAGAGTCCAACTGAAGCACTACAACCAGAACGCTTGAACATTCTTGTCAAATAGTTTCTACTGGAAATTCGCAAATCTGATGGATCTGATTACGAACCAAATACTCTAAAGTCTTACAGAAACTACACTGACCGACATTTGAGGGGGGAAAACTACCCAAAGCTCATCGAGAAGTGCTCAGTCAAGCAAAGAGAAAATATAAAACGGCTTCGCTAAGATGGGTTGGGGAAAAAACCAAACGCACGAAAATGTTTGACAGATGATTTCTCCATTAAAAATGTTGGCGTCATGATCTCTTTAGTAAAGCGTAATTTTCGGCTAAAATGTGTAATAGTTATAGGACAACATGGTTATTTGATGTTTTTTTTACATTTCGCTCGAAATTTGTGTTATTCTGTATACAATTCGCCTAAAGGCTCGTTGTATACTAATAACATAAATTTCTCGTGAAATATTCACCCGTATTCCATAGAAAACCATCAAATAACCACTAAATACAATACAATACAATACAATACTTAGAGGTTAACGCACTCGAGCAAGTGAGTTACGGGATTTACCTGCACGAGTTCGCTAACAATGAACGAGAAATTACAAATACTGCACGAGGCGTCAGTATGAGGAAATTTCGAGTTCACTGTTAGTGAACGAGTGAAGGTAAATCCCGATAATTCACGAGCAAAGAGTGTATTAACCTTTTTATTATTCAATTTGAATACACTGCAGAAGCAGGCTAACACTGTGAGTACGACATCTAAGATCACTAGAAATAACTCAAGCCACTCATGATCAAAATAGTAATTCAAAATTAGTTTAATAACATTTGGTGATTTTAACAATACAAATTAAGCTTTTCAAAAGAAAGCTACTGGAAAATTACCGTACGCGTGATACATGAACTTTAGTTTAAAGATAAACAGTTCTCAGAATCCATGTTTACAACTTGCTCTGTAAAATTGAAATCGTCCATATAATAACTGAAGAACTACTTTTTTTGGAATGTTAAAAGTGATTCAGCACTGAGTCCTAGAACTCTGTCAGTGAAAGGTCTAGAAAATTATCGCTGGAGTTTTGGATATACTAGGTTTAAGGTAATGGGCTCGCGCATTCGTGCGCATCACTTCTGCCCTTGTTTTTGTGCACGCGCGCTATAAGAAATTTGATCGGGCTTCCTGTGTTCTAAATATATCAATATGACGAACGCGACGTAGCAGTATTCAAAGCCTTATAACTCAAAATCTAGCACAGCGACCTATCCTAATTTTTACACTGTCGACATATTTTTATCAAAACTAAAGCATATCAAAAAAGTAACAAAATTTGTCGATAGTTTTTTGAGAAAATCGCGAAAAATCGAAAAAAATGAACGTCCAATTCGCTCGCGACTAAAACTGATTTTCATCTTTCAAATGCAAATACTTAGCTTTATAGTTACCTACAAATAAGTGAAGATAAAATACTTTGCATGATACTTTGTCCACTTGAGCATGTCTGAAAGTCCTTAGTTTGCTTACTTGCAAACACTTACCAGAGTTGTTTTCGTTCGAAATGGCGAGATTTCGCTCTTTTCGAGCTATCATAGCTCCAACACCAGCACCGTGACCACCCATTTTCTTGATTGATTTGATGTTCCCAACCCAAAAACAACCTCTATGTTGATTTATAGAAAAATTCGATAAATCTCACGCGAGCCCATTACCTTCAAAGCCAATTTATATCCATATCAGTTGAGTTAATGATTCAACCTTAAGCTCCACAAAGCTCAACAATACAAATGTAAATAAGCTATCATTGTTGTACACTGTTAAGAATGACTAGGGTTCAAAGGGTCACTCAACCATCGGATGTTCACGTTCTCGTCATGCATGTTCAAACCAATCACAGGATAGCCTGCCCATGCTGTGAAGGTACTTGGCATTTTAGCTCATTTTAGCTCATGTTTCAGTCTGATACAAGTTTATGCTACGATCTGTAGCGTAGTTTCCCTCCCACCCATCCCATTCTTGACAGTATTATTACATTGCAGTTCAAATTTGTAGTGATTTTATGTAATTCAAATTTCATAGCTAGTTGCACACTTATATAACCCAAACAGTGGGCACAGCAAGTTGATGCTATTTGTATAAAGGGACAACACATGGTTAATATCAACTTTGATAAGATGTATTTAGGATATGTATATATCATTTAGTTTTAGGATCTGTTCTGTTATTGAGACTAATGAAGAAATAAATCATGGGTTGGGGGATAAGTGCTCCCATACTGGTCGCTCTTTGCCCCATAGACTTTTTATGGCTGCTACAATTACCGGTGATAGGTACCCTTCTGTCTACATTGCCATGGAGTCTATTGGGTAATTAAGGGGATTATCAACCCTTGGAGGAAATGAGGCGGCCTCCGGGAGTGTTGTGTATCTCCCTGGAGAAAGGTGTGTTACACCTCAGGCCAAGCCAGTGGCCTAGGGGATTATCACCCCTAGAGAGAGGATTATCACCCCTCTTTGCCACCTCCTTTGGAACACCACGGCGGCCTCGGGGAGTGTTGTGTACCTCCTCTGGAGAGTGAGCGTGTGGCCTAGGGCATGATCAACCCTAGAGAGAGGATTATCACCTCTCTTTGCCTGACCAGAATGCTTGCGTCCATGCATGCGCAGATGGAGCACCTATTCCCTATGCCCCTTTACCCAATAAATCTTATCATGGCTATTTTTGTATGAAGGTTTAAGGGTTGGAAGCATTAACTGGCGACTTACGGTTGAAACGCTGCTTAACTCTGGTACAAGATCTAAAAGTAGTTGTCGTCTGTCGCCCGATGAGCCGAAGGCTGAAGTACTCGTTTGGCGTTTTCTTCGATTTCTGATAAAATGTATTTACCCCATCTGAGAGAGAACTTGTGGCGACAGACTTTCTCAACTTTCTATAGCTATTAGGTAGGTTTTGGATAACCAGTCTAAAAAACAGTAAATATTAAGATGAATTTGGAAACTGGCGAACTCTGTTTTCAAGCCGTTGAAATTTGTTGATCTCAGTATACTCCAAAAACTTGAATGAGTTTACCTTAAAACAGGCATGCCAAGCAGTCTTCTTTTTGTTTTAAATATGCTTGTTAATCTTCTCTTTTTCAAAAAATCCTCAAATTTATCACCAATAATTTTTTTTGTCACTGTGGTTTAATAGCCGTTGTATAATTTCATTACATCACGGCTATTACACCGTCGACATGGTTGTCACGTCATAAACCACGCGTCACGTGGTACAAACTGACCAATCAGAAGATCAGAATTTATGCAGAAAATATGAATGAAATATGAATAGTAATCAAATACCACTTCCCAGGGCTAAGAGACATCAGCAATCATTCATCCCTAGAGCTTTGAGACTGTAGCTGTAGGAGCTATCAACCCCATTATATTCAACACATGTGTATATACGAAATTTAGTTTTTAATTGCAACTAATTGACCCACTGCACTCAACTAATTAAGGGGAGGGGGGGGGGGGGGGGGTGTTTACGTGGCAATATGATCTTCCTAGCACTAGAATTATCCTAGCAGGCGAATCATCCTACCTGCTATATATTTACTGCATTCTGTCTACATGAAAATCTGTGTGTTCACTTCGGGTACTAGGATCATCCTACTAAACACAATGCAGTAATATACATTTACTACATTCTGTTCAGTAGGATGGTCCTAGTACCCGAAGTGAACACACAGATTTCATCCATGTAAAGAGAATGCAGTAAATGTATAGCAGGTAGGATGATTCGCCTGCTAGGATGATCCTAGTGCCATGTAAATACCCCCTAAGTAAAGGTTTCCTAATGTTACCGAGGTGAGTACGAAGAATTTTTTTGACCCTCCGTTTAACGTAGCAGACACAGTGTTTCATATTATCACGGCTATTGTCTCCGAAGAAATCTCTTGACTTCAAATCTGCATTTCACCGAAATAGAATCATCACGTCGATGTCAAAAATTGTAGTTGAGCCGTCATTATTTTAGTTAATCATTAGACTGAAAGTTCGTGTTCGTTTGATCAGTAATTTGAAAATCTTTGCCTAACAAATTCCAGACCAATAATGCAACAATAAAGGAGCAATCTCATGAATCAGTAGTGTGTTGTGAGCACATCAACAAGTAAATGTCCGTCGATGTACATACAGCTGATACAGAGTCCGGTTGTTCATGAAAAGCCGCGGGTAAGCACTAACACAATTGGCGTTAAACCAGGGTTGAATCTAAAGAAAACCATAGGCGTTAACCATTGGTTAGCGCTAAACCACTTTCGAACAACCGCGGGCACCCGGGATCGCAGTCGCCATTCGCCGTTTTACATAAAGTTACTCCTGATTGAAAAAAAAATCGTTAAAAATCGTGCCAAAAAGGTAGTTAATGACAAGCAAGGATTGCAGTCGCCATTCGTCGTTTGTGATGACATTTGTATATGGAGTTACTCTTGATCAAAAAAAAAAAAAATTGTTGAACGGTCATAATCCATAATCAACTCGCCAATGGCGAAGTAACTCGTGGATTGTCCCCTTGGAATGACCACAGGAAGTCCAAAAATAAATTTTAGTTCAATAATGAGTGGGTATTTTATTTGAAGGTAAAAATATTTAACAAATAGATCAGGCGTAGCTATGTTCTGTACTCTGATGGAACACGACTGGGGCTGTAAAACACTCAAAAAGCTATAGAAATCACTCGCCTACGGCTCGTGATTTCTATAACTTTTTTCGTGTTTTACAACTTCAGTAGTGTTTCATCAGAGTACAGAACATAGCTACGCCTGATCTATTTGCTTTATATAATAGAATTTTACGAGCAAAGAAACTGGTAAGCTTAAAACTGAAAATCAAAGTTAGGAAAACAGCGCACGTCTTTCGACAAATCGACAAAATTATGCAAAAAATAGTGCTTCTGTAAATAAACAGTGGTTTACTTCTACGTAATTCATTAAGTTACCTCAATATTTTGAACAGGTGATTAGATTTTCCAAAATCTATCTTGCCTGACATATCTCAGTATTTGTTTACGTCCAAACCATAGCTTGAAACTTTCGAGACGTAAGCTTACTTATCGGTAGAAAATAATTGGTTCTGACGGGTAAAGAAACTTCTGTTCGTCGTCTTCCACAGCAATGTTGAGTTCAAATCTTTGTTTCCAAGAGTCGTAGAAATACTGAAAGTGTCTTTGACTAAAATTTAAGTGCATCCTTGCTTTTACAACGTTGAGTGAAGCCACTGTCAGTTCGTCCTCGACAAACTTCCAAAATACTCTACCGAAAACTAAAGCTCAAAAATTGTATTTTACGGTTCCAAAAGTTTTGGTTCCAGTTTAAAGAAGACGTCAGCTTTGCCTTGAAACCAACATTTACATTTGCTGTCTTTTTTTCGTGTTATATACGTAAAAGTCAACTTAAAAGCAAAAAGGTTTGCTTTCCTTTCATCACATTGCCTTTTCCCGCTGTTCGGGTGTACAAACGCGCGCGTCCGCTAACAGAAAATGGCGGGAATTTTCCCAGACTTGTTTTGACTTGGTCGCGAGGGATTGCACAATATAAAGGGATAGATTTTCTTGTGTTTACAAAGTTTTTGCTAATTTTACAAATGAAATACGCTGAAAGGACTCAAAACAAACATTGTGAGTACAAGATTTTGATCTTGTGACGTCACTTCTATTATCTGTACTCTGATAAAGTATGGCTAATTGACCAATCAGATCGCGCGCTCGTAAAATTCTATTATATAAAAATCAAAATAATTAAAGCAATAGTGTTGAGGCCCGTGTACTTGTAGACCACGAGGTAAGTCGAGGCATTTAGATGCGATATCTGGAAAATTTCGAATATCAGATATTTTAAGATATTTGAATTGGGATCAGTATCTTATAAATTTTGGATAATATCGGAGATTATCGAATATCAAGCACTGAAGATATTAGAAGGAGCTTCGTTCTATTGACAGGCAAATATCGGATAATATCGGAAATTATCGAATATCAAGCACTGAAGATATTAGATTAAGATATTTATTATTGATATATCAGAGATATTGATAGACAAATATCGGATAATATCGGAAATTATCGAATATCAAACACTGAAGATATTAGAAGGAACTTCGTTCTATTGATAGACAAATATCGGATAATATCGGAAATTATCAAATATCAAGCACTGAAGATATTAGAAGGAACTTTCTTCTATTGATAGACAAATATCTGCAGATAATATCAGAGATTATCGAATATCAAGCAGTGGAGTGAGAGAAGTAGGAGGGATTCTATTAGATGTCTAGTTAGATAAATAGCAGATAATAGCGGAGATTATCGAATATCAAGCAGTGGAGTGAGAGAAGTAGGAGGGATTCTAATAGATGTCTAGTTAGATAAATATCAGATAATAGCGGAGATTATCGAATATCAAGCACTGACCTGAGAGAAGTAGGAGGGCTTTCTAATGCATATAATATTGGATATTATCGGAGATATCAAGCCCAAATCACTAAAGGGGGAGCCATAATAGATAGATGAGTATCAGATATATTCGATATTCAGAAAGCAATATATCAGATAATATCAAGAACACAATATCGATAAAGGGATATATTCCATATATCGCGCCTAACTCAGTCGAGGGTTGACATGTTAAATTGGCTTGCATTACCTAGCATTTTTTACCAAGCTTAGATCATGTGCCTAAAAATTGTTGCTTGTACACAAATCTAAAACAGTTACATTACGTTCAAAGCTTCTCGAGTGCTATACAAGGCTCGTAACATGGTGTATGTTCGTCTCACTGACCCCGGATTTTTACGGAAATTTTGATTCCTGATCCCAAATTCTTATAAATTTTTGATCCTTGATCCTTGGTGCAAAAAACTGATCTGATCCCTGATCCTGACCCAATGTCCCTGATCCTCGATCCCACCCATTTGATCCCTGAGCCCTGGCCTTTGATCCCTGATCCTGGCCATAATTTGGAGCTTGATCCCTGATCCCATATCTGCTATACTGATCGCCAAAAATTATTATAAGTCTTATAACAGAAGTTATCACCGTATCCTATTATCGGGAATAGGCCGGAAGTAAAGTTTGACAGACCGGAAGTTTACAGGAAAGTGAGTGAGTGAGTGACAGAATAGGTTACTAATATATGTACGGTAACATTCTAGTTAGACAATTTTTCGTTTTCAATCTACGTCACACCAATTATGCAAATTAGCAATCCGCCATGTTGGTTGATATACAAAAGTTCGTGACCGCGAGTCACGCTACATCGCTTACTCTATTGTGCTGAAATAATGCCCGTTTTATGCGCTGTTTTTGGCTGCGGTCATAATGCTACAAGAGACAAAGAGTACAGCTTCTATAGATTCCCAAAGGTGATTACACGAGAAGGAGAAAAAAACAAAGAATTGTCCAAAAAACGCCGAAAAAAATGGATCGCAAATATCTCGCGTGCCGACTTGACGGAGGAGAAGATAGCACATACACGCGTATGTAGCAATCATTTTGTTAGCGGTAAGTGTTCAATCCTGTTTAAAAAATATATTTAACTGCTGGTTTACTCAGATATAAGCTAGTATACTCAGATCTCTTGATATAATTGTAGTTTCATCAGTATATACCGCAATTACGATTGCCTGCTGGTTTGATACGTGTGGTTGTTGTAGGTTTACTTGTTTCAAGGTGGGAGCAAGGTTATTGATCCTGAATTTTTTACCAGGTAGTCCAGCAAACCTTTACAAAGAAGACGATCCTGACTGGGCACCTACTCTGAACTTGGGGCACAATAAAGTCAAGGTAGTAAAGACATCGGCGCGCAGTGAAAGAGCCAAGCGTAAACTTGAGAAACGTCAAACAGCTGAGACAGAAAAATCTTCAACAGTCCAAAAAACATTACCACAAGGGACTAAAAAAGCCAGACCAGGTAAAAGAATGTTTAGTTTCTTGAATTAGTACTAAACATCGGTTTTTAACAACATATATTTCCCTTTTCAGATCATGTAGAAAACACATCCCAGTTACACGAATTTACCATTCAAGGAACTGTTTCGTCAGAAGCTGCAGAAATTGATATGAATAACACTATGTATGAGGTACAACCACAAGATTGCAGAGAAATAATAGTTCAACCAAGTACTTTAACTGATACCAGCCCTCCTGATGCTGATCTTGCCTCAGATCATCTGACAAATGTTGCAGTGTGCCAGACAGAGCTAAGTTTTGACGACATAAACAACATGGAGCAGTTTATAAATGGCTCTACAGCAGAGATTGTGGACTTAAAGAAAAGGATTTCTGATTTGGAAAAAAATATATTAGAGACTGAGTTGTCAGAAAAAAGCTTTTCAAATGATGATGCCAAGACAAGATTCTTCGCAGGAATCCCCAATTTTGTAATACTTTTGAACCTCTTCAATCTGGTTGGTCCTACAATAATCAAAACATCAAGAAATTGCCTGCCAAAATTTACAGAGTTCCTGTTAGTTCTCATGCGTCTGCGCCTAAACCTTCCACTGCAAGACCTAGCTTACAGATTTAATGTATCTGTTCCCACTGCTGGAAGAATTTTTGAAAAATGGATTGATGCAATGAATGAAAAACTAAGTTTTTTAATTTGGTGGCCTGAACGTGAGGAACTTAGAAAAACAATGCCTCTGGTATTTAAGAGAAATTTTGGAGAAAGAGTTGCTGTGATCATAGACTGCTTTGAAGTCTTCATCGACCGACCTTCAAGCTTAATTGCAAGGGCTATGACTTGGTCCAATTATAAACATCATAATACTGTTAAATTTCCAATTGGCATAACACCCCAAGGGGTAATTTCATTTATTTCACATGCATGGTGTGGTCGAGTCAGTGACAAATTCATAACAGAGAACAGTGGATTCTTAAAGAATTTATTACCAGGTGATATTGTTTTAGCAGACCGAGGATTTGATATTGCAGACAGTGTTGGATTTTGTCATGCATCCCTGAAGATCCCAGCCTTTACAAAAGGAAAAAATCAGTTGTCTGCAATGGATATTGAAGAAACTAGAAAAATGGCCAATGTAAGAATACACGTAGAGAGAGTAATTGGTCTAGTAAGAAGAAAATACACCATATTGCAGAGCATTTTGCCAATTGAATTTGTGTCTGCTAAACCTGGAAAAACTGAAGCACCAATAGACAGAATTGCTCGAGTGTGCTGTGCTCTAACAAATTTGTCAGACTCTGTTGTTCCATTTGAATAGGAAGCAACTTTGTTAAAGTTGTTTAAATTCCATCATACTAGAGTGAAAACACTAAAAGCATAAAACAAATACTAACAGTAACTAAATGGTATAAAACAGTACTAATTAGAACAAAGGATTTTGAAACTGTTTGCTAATATTTAGTCACTAAGTTGTTTCACAAAGTTAGTGTTTGCAACCTATTTAAATATTCATACATTAATTAAAGTTAAAGTTCTACATTATTTTAGACTGCAGGCTTGCTGAACCACCTAGCCAATAGTTCTGGCAGGATTCCTTTTTTAAAAAAAGCTGTGGCTTTAGTTACTGTTTCCTCCCAAAACTGAGGATTTGAAGTTATTCTCTCTACATGTAGGTCTCTTTCTGTCCACACTATGAAATCACAATATTCCACTTCTGCAATATTGATTTGGGCTTGGACCTAAAATGAAGATAACCTAACTTTAGGGTCATATTGTTTGAAAGTATCATTCTAACACAATAAAGATCTTGTGCTTTTTAAGATCTGCCACTGATGGTTTATAGGAAGAGATGTAGTTGTTAGACATTTGGCAGATCTTAAAAAGCACAAGACCTTAAAACAGATAAGGAATAACAAGTCACTTATCATCATTGAATTCTATATTTTACCTGATAATAGTATGCATGATTTCTGTCCAATTGAATCTGTCCATCTTTCTGTACCAAGCAACTTTTCTTTTGAGAGGCTAGAAACTCTATTGACTTATCATTGTGACAAAATGGACACTGAAATTTAAATAACCAAACAGCTTAAAGATTTGAGAGAATACAACTTTTCTTAATTATAAATAACAGTTTTCAATGAAAAACATAGGTGTAAAAGGATATGACAAATATGGGAAAGAAAGAAATATAACTGATTACAAATATTCACTGGCATTCTTGTTACTACTAGTTTAGAACTAACTTACTGATTGGAGTGATTTCACTTAACAAATTAATAGTCAATATCTAATAAAATTATTAGTTAAATAAAATAGAAGCAAGGGTTAAGTGAAATCACTTTATGAATTGCATTGATTTTACCTACCTTTACTTCACAAACTCCATTACCACAACAGTTACACATTACTGAACCATCAGGAGAAGCTCCTAAGTGAGGCCATTTGATATTGATTTGCAGCCCACTGTCAGCCACTGAGAAGTTTTCATGTTCCTGCTGCATCACCCTGACGTACTGTTCCCGTGCTGATTTTTCATGATTGCATCCCCATCTACAATAGGTAAAAACAGAATTCAACTTCAAAACTGAGAACAAAAATAAAAGAATCCCAAAACTAATTAGAAGTCTTTCATTTGTCGTCATCATCATCTTACTGAGTAAAAGACCTAAATATCTTTGAGATTCTTTTAGAAAGTGAATCTCAGAATGCATAATAATTATACATGCACTTTGAAATTACTTTTTCTTTGACCTCGAATTTATTGTAAGAAAATATCACTTTTGAACTATGATAATTTTTACTGAAGTTACCTTGTTGCCTCAGAAGAGAACTTATGTGCCTCTGGGTAGCAAATTGCTGTTATGAGACTTTTAGCCGGGGCATCAGGATTTGTGTGGCATGCAGATCTTAATTTGGAGGCAGTAATTCTTCCAGCTCTCTGCTCAAACCATACCCTTGATCTTGACTGGGCTTTTGTGTCTTTCTCAATAGCATTGCACTCATCTTCAGTTAGGCTAACTGAAGTATTTTGAGACAAGTTCAGCAACTCTGTCAGAGACAATTGTTGGTGCTCTGGCTTGAACAGGGAAGTCAGTGGTTTGGCCAAGTGGCACATGTCCTTAGGCTTATATGCATCACTGTAGCCTGGTACAATTGAAAGGATGGCAGGTTTTGTGCCAGATATCGATAACTGTTTGAAGAAATTATTGATTTCTGCATCATTTCTTCTCTTTGGACGGGTGGCTTCAGGCATTTTTCTCAGGGTGGTTGGAGTTACACTTTTTTCTTGAAGTAAATGATGTTTCTTCTTTGCTGAAGTGAAATCTACTTTACTGACTGGTTTGTACGGGATCTAAATATATACAAAAACATAATTATTCGAGACATATCTTGAGATACTGTACAAGTCTTAATTCTAGCAGCTATTCGAGGAAAACAGACTTACTTCTTTTACATATGCTGGCAATAACCATTTGCTCTTTTCCTGTGTGCAAGTCGTTGACGATCTCATTCTTACTCCTGTCTCCACCGCAAAAAGTGTTGCCCCAACGTGAGAACATACTTCAGACAACCTACAAAGTTACAGAATTGAAATGAATAACCCTAAAGTCTTTAAATATGTGCTTTATAATTATTTTTCTGGACATAACTTCGTTGCAAACAAATTCTTCGCTGCACATTCTAAACTTTACAGGTTTACATCGGGTTTGTTTACGAAGATTACTTACCCTGCCATACAGTTACAGTGACCTGTTATTATGCTTCCATTATATTCACAAAGAATCCAGAGGGCCAAAGGAGTTTCTCTGGCTCGTTGAGAGTGTTTAACCTACAACAAAAACACACCATGTTGGCATCAAAACACACTTTGTTGTATACTAATGCATCCAGTTTACTTACCCTTGAAAATATCAGAACCTTTTCTTGATCGACTTCCTTCACCAGTATGGAATGAACCCATCCCGAAACAAAGAAATTGTATGCCTCGAGAGACTTGTATGCTTTCATCTGATCTTTTGAAAGCCACGATGTCTGAAGGACCAGATAATTAACAATGTCGGGGTATTCAACCTTCGGCCAAAGCTGAATATCATCTTTGAATGATGACTTTTTGAGTTTGTAAGGATCAAACCCTAATAAACTAACTTTGGTAATGTACCTCTGCTTTGTGGGACCATCCAATTTATCACAGTAATCCGAAAGAACAACAGAATTCGCATCGCTTACAGTAGAAGACGCCATATTGTACACTTTGTATATCAACCAAGATGGCGCCGATCAGTGACGTCACGGATTTTGACCACGTGATTGAAAACGAAGAATAGATAGATTGAATAGTGCCATTTCATGTTGTCATACACGAAGTAGTAAGCTGACTCATTTGCATATTCGACCCCTCACAATAACTCGTGGATTGTAAAAAACCTTGAATCTAAGTCCGATATAGTTTATGGCACATCTATAAACTAGCTCAAACCATTCAACTTTTCGTGCGAAGGGCGACATTTGTATGAGAGCGGAACCAAGCTCATTATTACTCGTGCCCAGGCCTCTGGCCGCACGAGTCGAGGTTTCCAGTTTCTATCAATCAAAGGCACCCCAGGCAGTCATTTAGAGCAGCGCGTAACTGATCAGCGTACAAAGCAATGCGAAGCAAATGTAAGGGTTCGGACTCTAAAGTAGTAGGAAAGTAAGAGTTCTACATCCGGTGCGCGCCGGTGAGCGCGGTGCAGGGGAAGTCACGCCCCGATAGAGGGGATGTCACGCGACGGTGCTGCAAGGGGAGTCACACAACAGCGACCAGGGAGTCATGCGCCGGGGATCCGCTTGCAGGATTGAAAACTCCATTGCGCAGCAACCAAACAAATATTCCGGAGCAGAAAAACAAAATAAATTCTTTTCAGTGCGTCTGAGTAAGCTTCCATCACTCGTGCGATTGAGAAACAAACGTAATACTGAGAACTCCGTTGCGCAGCAACCGAGCAACGTTTTCGGAATTTCAAAACATGCCACACTTAAGGGTCTATTGTGTTCGATTCAACCACCAGCAAAAAACAATATGGTTGACTATCATGTTGACTATCATGTTGAAAGACATTCCTGGTTTGATTTGAAAAATTTGGAACGTTATAAAATCTTCAAAATACCAAAAACAAATTCTTGAAATACTAGAGTTGGCACACTAAAAACGATACATTTTAAAAATACTTGAGAATTAAAGACACCACCGAATGCGCGCCTTTGAAACACAGTGTTTTGAAAGAAACATAATTACCGAACAAAATGACCATAAAGGATGTGTGTGTCTTTGAAACACAGTGTTTTGATTAACATAATTAACGAACAAAATGACCACAAGGGATGTGTGTGTCTTTGAAACACAGTGTTTTGATTAACATAATTACCGAACAAAATGACCCCGACGGACGTGTGTGCCTTTGAAACACAGTGTTTTGATTAACATAAATACCAAACAAAATGACCGCGAGGGATGTGCGCGCCTTTGAAACACAGGTTTTTTGAAAGAAACATAAATACCGAACAAAATGCACAGCGAGGGATGTGCGCGCCTTTGAAACACAGTGTTTTGAAAGAAAACCTATAAATACCGAGCAAAATGCACACTCATAGTGCCCACAAACCCACGAAGAGTCGTCATCCCCTTCCCCCCTTCCCACCCCCACCCCAACCCTTCCGGGGAGGGGGGGGGGGGGGTTGGAGGGGTCACCACACGGACGGCGAAGCCGTCCGAAGGGGAACCTCTCATCCTCGGATCCAACACTCTCTTACGAATAAAATACTGGGAACAGTCCGTTGCGCAGCAACCGAACGACGTTTTCGGAATTCAAACAAGATCAAATCTAATTTTATTAAGTACAACAAATACTGTATTCAGTTCCCTCTGGCGTTATTTATTTATTTTTTCTCGAAAAAGATAGTCTCTCCAGCCGGATTTGAACCGGCGGCCTCAGGAACTACAGTCCCGCGCTCTAACCGACTGAGCTATGAAGAGAGTACGTAAAAAGAACAGTATATTTTGGCCATTTATCCTCAGCCCAAAATTTAGAACCACTAAGTAAGGAACAAATCAGTCTCAAAGTCATTCCTTTTATTCAAGTGATCGATTTTACAATTCACTTGATTCTTCTTGGTGGTCGTCCATGAGTTTTAATTTCTTGGTTTTTAGGGACTGTTGGTGTACAGCGTTACAGTCTGTACAGCGACAAAATTTAACTTTAGTGGTCTGAGCATTGGCTGGAAAGACGTGAGTACAAACATCACATTCGATGTATTCGTTTTCGCGGCAGTAATATGCTTCACGCCACAAACAGCAAGGGCATTCAACCACAGGAATTGAGTAAAACTTCACAAAGTCACGGCAAACGTGACACTCTCTGGGTTCCTCGTCCAATTCGGAAAGCTCCGGTTCGGAACTCTCCTCTGGCTCTAAGCTTTCACCAACACTTTCACCGTCCGACTCGAAACTTTCTCTTTCAGAGGATTCGTCACCTGTTTCACTGTCTGTCTCGTCCTCTTCCGGTTGCCTAGCAACCAGATCCGCCAGCAACTTCTTATTACGGATCAGTTTCTTGTCAACACCGATCTCCGATAATCCTTGAGTGAACGTTTTCAACCCACGGGGCACTTTAACATCTAGATTCAAAGGTAGCATGGCATACTCGATAAGCTCTGCCATGTTGGTGACGGGAATTCTTCGTTCGTGATACAGCATCTCACCATGGGAATTCCAATATAAAATACTTTTTGAAGCCACCAGAGTATGGAGAAACGCTAGGGCTTTATCTTCTGGGATACTCTGGGAGAGATCCTGTAGAACTTGGCTAACTCACGTATGTCGTCCACATGCTCTCTAAGTCTTTCTTTTTGTGCGTCCTTTATGGGGATCAGGCCTTTTGATAAATTCGAGCAAACTTCACTAATGGCATGAACCTGTTCCGGACTAGCGGTGATCAGTAAAACCTTTCTTTGGTTAGGTGAACAATTGGTTAAATGGCACAAATAGCCAAAATTTTCTCTTAGCAAGTGGCTCATGTTCTCTGCACAGCCGATTGCATCAAATGAAAGGACAACAAAAAACCATTCCTATTTATCCCTTTTTCCATTGTCAACTAAAGGCAGTTGGAATTTTATAATTTGAAGGATGTAATCTACACTAGAATCTAGCTAGAATACTAGAATCTAGACTACAATCCTAGAATCTAACTAGAATCTAGGTAGAATGCTAGAATCTACACTAGCTAGACTACTAGAATCTACTAGACTACTAGAATCTACACTAGACTACTAGAATCTAGCTAGAATCTACACTAGCTAGACTACTAGAATCTACTAGACTACTAGAATCTACACTAGCTAGCTATAGAAAACTAGAATTAATCTACACTAGAATATAGCTATAGAATACTAGAATCTACACTAGCTAGGAAACTAGAATCTAGCTAGAATCTAGTATCTAGTAGAATCTAGAATCTAACTAGAATCTAGTAGAATCTACACTAGACTATATTCAAATCTAGAAGATATTAGAATCTAGTATCTAGTAGAATATACACTAGATAGAATGTTAAATCCATTCTATTCAAGTCTAGGTCATAGCCCATAAATAGCGTTTCCTTCAAGAATGGGTCTCATTCTTCAAAAGACGTGAGATGGTGCGGATGTGTCCTATATGCGGCAAGCCGCAACAAAACATATACACTCATTTAAGTAGAACTCATAAGTTGGACAATTCGCAGCGGGCGTATTGGCTTGGCCAGGAAAAATGCACAAAAGGGGGTCAGCGGTTTACTCCCTATCCCCAGGCGAAGCCTGTGGAAACCAAATGTGACCGTTTTCAGTTACTCCATCCCTTCACAGCCTTAGTGGCTGGAATGACTGGCTCCGGAAAGACGGTCTGGGTTCAGAACCTACTTGAGCACGGAGCTCAAGTCATTCAACCCCCTCCTCAACGTATTGTTTGGAGTTATTCCCAATGGCAACCAGCTTACGACCAGATGCTCAAAACTATACCTGGGATCGAGTTTGTCAAAGGGATACCTCATGACCTCGACGAAGATTGGTACTTTGATCCAAATATCAACAATCTCATGGTCATCGATGATCAAATGACCGAGACCTCCAACGACAAACGGATCCTGAATTTGTTCACAAAGGGTTCCCATCACCGAAATCTCAGTGTCGTCTTCCTCTTGCAAAATGTCTATTTTCAAGGCAGGATCATGCGCACCTTGAGTCTAAATGCATCGTACCTCGTCTTGTTTAAAAACCCAAGAGACAAATTGCAGATGATGACATTAGGAAAACAAATGTACCCAGGAAAGACGGAACAGTTTGTTCAAAAGTACGAGGCCGCCGTTCAGCGGTCGTACGGCTACCTGTTTGTCGATCTCAAACCTAACACCAGGGAGGAGTGTCGATTGCGTACAAATGTTCTCCCGAACGACGCCCACCTATCGCAGACTGGAGGCCAAACAGATTCGATGAAGACCATGGCTAACTATTTTGAGCGTCAGGGGTACTTACAGTCACCCGTTCTTAAAGTCATGCAGGAATTGGCAGAACAGATGGACACTATTTTGAATGACCCTTCCCTACCTCCGGAGGTGAAAACCAAACAATATGAGTCACTGTTGACTCGTTACCTCGTCCATCAACAGCAACTCTCCAATAACGGTTTCACGATACCGAGACAGACACCAACCGTACCAACCATGTCTGTTCAGAGTCAACCTCCTAACGTGATGACCTCAGAAAACGTCCCTACAGCAACTCTGCCCAGTGACAGTGGTATTGCCACAGCAACACCGAAAGAACCCTCCTTTCTTCAACGTCTGACATCCAAAGTTAGAACGCCTTTTAAAACTGCTAGTTCACAGGGAATACCGTCAACCCCATTAAAAGCTCCCTCGGATCAACCAACTCCTTTTACTCCTCTGTCGAGTGCAGTCCCAGGAGAGTTTCCACCTACTCCCCCATCCAGCCAAGAAAAACCTCTCAGGTGGATACGTTATCAAGATGAGCACAAGTACAGAGGACAGGTATTCCAACCCCCAAGACGTTCAGAACGATTGAGAGCCGTGATTAAATCTATTCCTGGCTGGGAAAAATATTAAGAACTGAATGTAACTTAAATAAATATATTAAAGCCAGATGGAACTGAAGACAGTATTTGTTGTACTTAATAAAATTAGATTTGATCTTGTTTGAATTCCGAAAACGTCGTTCGGTTGCTGCGCAACGGACTGTTCCCAGTATTTCATTCGTAAGAGAGTGTTGGATCCGAGGATGAGAGGTTCCCCTTCGGACGGCTTCGCCGTCCGTGTGGTGACCCCTCCAACCCCCCCCCCCCCTCCCCGGAAGGGTTGGGGTGGGGGTGGGGAGGGGGGAAGGGGATGACGACTCTTCGTGGGTTTGTGGGCACTATGAGTGTGCATTTTGCTCGGTATTTATAGGTTTTCTTTCAAAACACTGTGTTTCAAAGGCGCGCACATCCCTCGCTGTGCATTTTGTTCGGTATTTATGTTTCTTTCAAAAAACCTGTGTTTTAAAGGCGCGCACATCCCTCGCGGTCATTTTGTTTGGTATTTATGTTAATCAAAACACTATGTTTCAAAGGCACATACGTCCGTCGGGGTCATTTTGTTCGGTAATTATGTTAATCAAAACACTGTGTTTCAAAGACACACACATCCCTTGTGGTCATTTTGTTCGTTAATTATGTTAATCAAAACACTGTGTTTCAAAGACACACACATCCCTTATGGTCATTTTGTTCGGTAATTATGTTTCTTTCAAAACACTGTGTTTCAAAGGCGCGCATTCGGTGGTGTCTTTAATTCTCAAGTATTTTTAAAATGTATAGTTTTTAGTGTGCCAACTCTAGTATTTCAAGAATTTGTTTTTGGTATTTTGAAGATTTTATAACGTTCCAAATTTTTCAAATCAAACCAGGAATGTCTTTCAACATGATAGTCAACATGATAGTCAACATGATAGTCAACCATATTGTTTTTTGCTGGTGGTTGAATCGAACACAATAGACCCTTAAGTGTGGCATGTTTTGAAATTCCGAAAACGTTGCTCGGTTGCTGCGCAACGGAGTTCTCAGTATTACGTTTGTTTCTCAGTCGCACGAGTGATGGAAGCTTACTCAGACGCACTGAAAAGAATTTATTTTGTTTTTCTGCTCCGGAATATTTGTTTGGTTGCTGCGCAATGGAGTTTTCAATCCTGCAAGCGGATCCCCGGCGCATGACTCCCTGGTCGCTGTTGTGTGACTCCCCTTGCAGCACCGTCGCGTGACATCCCCTCTATCGGGGCGTGACTTCCCCTGCACCGCGCTCACCGGCGCGCACCGGATGTAGAACTCTTACTTTCCTACTACTCTCTAATCCTGCATGGAATAAAAATATATTTTTTTCACCTTGTTATGTAGTAAATATGATCTTTTCATCTTTTTGTGTTTTTTTTAACGCTAGATAAATGTGCCAATCACCTCCAAAACCACCACAGCAGTCAAGGCCAGTTATCACTTCAACTATAAATCGCACTTGATTCCACGTCAGATAAATCAAATGGCATATTTTTCATGAAACTCAGACTTATTTTTGGGTTCAAATTTCTCCGGGAGGGGGACTACATTGTAAAAGCATCGGGTATGCTCGTCAGAAATTTTCAAAAATACCCCTAAAATTAAAGATACCGGAAGTCTTTTAAAATGGGCGTAGCTGGACGAATTTTAACCCCTAAGAGATACCAGCGATAACATCGGTTAAGGAACATTATTATGAACATAAAATTGGATGGTCGACACACTTTTGGCAATTTTCTTCCATTTGAGAACAAGATAATAAGCAATGGGGGGTTGCACTGATACAAGGAAATGCTAAACCTCTAAACTTAAATTTCAACACCCAATAAGGTACCAAATTGCTGATTTTTACCCCTAAAGGCGGTGTTACACGAGACGATTTTTAACGACGATTTTCAGCGTAACGGCGTTTCGTTAAAAATCTTTCTCGTGTAACATGACACTTGGGACGATTTTCCTTGCAATTTTCGCTTCGGCAACGCGTTGCGAGTTTTTGAATCCAAGTCAGACGGAAACTCGCAACGCAAAATATTGCAAGTTGTTGCAACGTTGCGTGGAAAATCGTCGTTAAAAATTGTCTCGTGTAACAATTTGAGAAACTTGAAGAAACAATACGTCGTAGAACTGGAATTCTTTAATGTGCGAATTTTCGACTAGCCAATACTAGTCTTCATCAGGCTTAAAAGGATTACAATTGGAATCGGTAAATGTATATATAAGATATGGATATAGGAAGTGACGTAACAGGAAATAGATATACAAGTTTACAAATGTGGTAAATAGACGGAAATTACAGTAAAGATAAGAAATGGTAATACTTATAACAGCATATGTATAAAATGAATGGAAATAGAACTAAAACGTCTCATCGCGTTTATTAAGTCCATTAGGTTCAAGTGAATTAGCAAGCGTGGTTATATAGTGAGCTTCTTTAGCTTTGCGGATGGCATCGCGATTAGAGGTGATTATTTCAATGGGGATAAGTAAAACGTTAGTTATAGAGTGATCAGAGTTGGCAAGGAAATGTTCAGAAACAGCGGTGTGGGGTGATGTAGAGTGGGGTGTGTCAATTTTGGGTCGATGTTCGTTAAATCTGTCTTTAAGTCGTCGTTTGGTTTCACAAATATATTGTTTGTTACATTTGGTGCAGTGTATCATGTAAATGACGTTTTTGGAATTACAGGTTATACGAGAATTAATAGTACGGGTTAAACCAGTAGAGGAGAACGTTATTTCTTTAGTACCGTGAGCAATGAAATTACAAGTGAGGCAGCGATTAGAGTCACAACGAAAGATACCTCGTGGAGTAGTGTTAGTATTAGGAACTTTAAGATGTGCCGACTACGGACTACGGACTACGGACGGGAGGCACTTTGGGACTGGAACGAGACGCATATCATTATCTCACCTACCGTCGCGAGCTCACGACGGTGAGAAGTCGGACGATTTCACGTAGCGTGGAGAACAGACTACGGAATTACAAATAGGTGACGAAAATTGCCAGAACAAAGAAGAAAAATCAACGATTTTTAATTTTCTACATTCGAACTACAAGTTTATCCAGGTTTTAGCGGAATTTAAGGAGAATTATGACCTCAAATCAATGGAAAGATCATGGCCGTGTTTACTCGTTGTCATACCGCCAAATTACTTTTCACAAATGAAGCCAAACACTCTCTTCCCCTTTAGTTTTTCTAGCAGGTTAGTGTTATTTGTACAAACTGTTTATTTGTAAGTTTGAATTCCTCTGAATCGAAGAATTTGAGGGGAAAAAATCATTGTATAACCAGTATATCAGAATAAAGACAAATGTTGCAATAAAATACGAACTAAAATCATCTTCCTGTAGTTTCAGAAGGTCCAGAAGTTTATCTGCTAAATTGTCCATAAGAGAAGAATACCATGACTCCTTCGGAATATTAGTGATTAAATGTCCCCTCAGCCTCGGGAGGTTTAGTAAAAGTCTTCCACTAAACCTCCCCCGGCTTCGGGGACATTTAATTACTAATATCCCTCAGGGTCATGGTATTACTTATAATTGAACTTTCATATTTAAGGATTTAAACTACATATCAATATTCATCTTTATTTGTGTTTTTTTTTCTGTAAATTGAATTTGTTTGTATAAGTTTTAATATTTTACCTCGTGATGTTTGGTGAAATTTTTGATTAGTAATGCTAATAGACACTCAATCCGAGACCTGAAAACAATGTTTTATTTGTGAAAGATCTAGGAGATCTAGAGGCAAAAACAGCCGTGTGAAAAGCCGTGTGCGATTTTATGACCGATGAGTGTACATTCATAAGTCTTAATGCTTTGTTTAGAGCTGTTTTGAATAAAAAATCATTTTTCTTTACAAAAAAGAGTTTCAAAAAAGAGCTTTTTTTTTTACAAAAGAGAGTGTCAACCGTTATTAACGCCTTCCAAAACATTTTGGGTTTTTCCAAAACAGCATTTTCCGTATAATCCGTTTGTTTTTCTGTTTGTATTCACAAATTGTCTGCAAAATCTGGTTGTTTTGATGTATTTTTTATAAGCATCTGCAAAATTCATATTGTTTTCCATTACTTATGATAATGGCTTATTAAAAGTACCACTTTTATGTCAGGTTTCACTGAATTACACTTGATTTACAACACACACATTATTCATGATTCCAACGGCATTAGCAAATATTTTATTTTTTATTACAAAATAACTCTTGCTTCTTTCGTAATATTTTCTCTGGATCATTTTTGATTCACATAATTATAGTTTTTTACCAGAGAATAAATTTGTCTAAAACATAACCAGAATAAATTTGACTGTTTTCACTGAATTGGTACGTGATGGAGAATTTCCTCAATCATGAATACATTGAGTACTACATAATTTCTGCATCCATATAATTCAAGATTTATTAATGCAGGAATTCTGCTACCATAAATACTAAGGCAGACGCAGAACTTCTGCATTCATAAAAAAAAATAAGGCTGATGCAGAACTTCTGCGTCCATGACAAACTAAAGCTGACGCAGAAGTTCTGCGTCCATGAAAAACTAAGGATGATGCAGAAGTTCTGCATCCATGACAAACTAAGGCTGATGCAGAAATTCTGCATCCATGACAAATTAAGGCTGATGCAGAAGTTCTGCGTCCATGAAAAACTATGGCTAACACAGAACTTCTGCGTCCATGAAAAACTATGGCTGATGCAGAACTTCTGCGTCCATGACAAACTAAGGCTGATGCAGAACTTCTGCATCCACGAAAAACTAAGGATGACGCAGAAGTTCTGTATCAATGTAAAACTAAGGCTGATGCAGAAATTCTGCATCCATGACAAATTAAGTCTGATGCAGAAATTCTGCATCCATGACAAATTAAGGCTGATGCAGAAGTTCTGCGTCCATGAAAAACTATGGCTAACACAGAACTTCTGCGTCCATGAAAAACTATGGCTGATGCAGAACTTCTGCGTCCATGACAAACTAAAGCTGACGCAGAAGTTCTGCGTCCATGAAAAACTAAGGATGATGCAGAAGTTCTGCATCCATGACAAACTAAGGCTGATGCAGAAATTCTGCATCCATGACAAATTAAGGCTGATGCAGAAGTTCTGCGTCCATGAAAAACTATGGCTAACACAGAACTTCTGCGTCCATGAAAAACTATGGCTGATGCAGAAGTTCTGCGTCCATGAAAAACTAAGGCTGATGCAGAACTTCTGCATCCACGAAAAACTAAGGCTGACGCAGAAGTTCTGTATCAATGAAAAACTAAGGCTGATGCAGAATTTTTGTGTCCATGAAATACTAAGGTTGATGCAGAACTTCTGCATCTGTGAAATACTAAAGCTGAAGCAGAACTTCTGCATTGATTAAATACAAAGGCTGATGCAGAACTTCTGCATCCATAAAAAAATTATAAAAGGAAAGAATGGGGATCTTGAAGACTTTGTGTGACATCATTGTATAAATATATTATTTTGAAAAGAGCCCACCACCCGAACATTTCTATAGAAAAAAAGCAAACTTTGGCAGTCCATAATGTTGGTGCTATTTATCAAAACCACTTCAAAATTTCAAATTTTACTAATTTTGATGTGCAAGATCCCCATTGCCCTCAAGACCTTTCCAGCTCTGAATTTAGCACACACAAAAATATTTGCAACAATGCATGAAAGGGATACTCCATGTTAATATACAAAAACATGTGTCCAGTGCCCCAAATACATAAACATTGGAAGAGTACAAACATCAAAATCTAAAAGCATGGATTACTGACTTTGAATAGGTGGACACAACATGAAGACATCATAATTTATGCATAATAAAATTTCAAGCTATGTACAATATATCACACACCAGAAATGAGAAAAAACTATTGCTCTTTATAATATCTGAAAATTTGATTTCAATTGCTTATATAATTTTTGAATTTTTTACATTTTAATTTTAAAATTTTGACAGTAAATGTATGGTTGGTTGGCACTTTTTTGCAACCAAACAAACATTACTTTAAATTTGCAAAAAGAAAAGCTGATTTCTCAAAAACCATTGAAACAATTGCTCTCAAAATTTCAGATATTGCTAACAGTGATGCCTTCTTCTCATTTCTAGAGTCTGTCTTAGCTTGATGAAGCAATACGTAAAACAATGTGTCCTCCTATTAGTATTACTAAAACATAAATGAAAAAATATTGAAATAATAAATATGGTGCCAAAAGGCACCATTCATGTTTTATGCTTTCAGAATTTTAGTGTTTTGTACTCTTAACTTGAGGATGGTGCATTGAAGAAGTGCTCGGGGGCAGTTACATGTAAACTCAGTTAGCTGCTTCCAAGATTTCACTGTCCCCAAGCTCTTCTTCATACCCAAGATTATCAGAGTTGCCATCAGCATCTGAGGACTTTTTCATCAGGTGACCTGTCAAAACATTAACCACCAATTAGTTTCTTTTGGTGTCCACATCTAGATCAAACGTGAAAGGGTTCTTATTCTTAGTAGAAGGCTGAAAACTGTTAAAGGTAATTATTACATCTTCTTCTTTGAATGAATTGTATTGTATTGTTTTGCATTGCATTGTATCTTGTATTGTAATACCCAGCTGCGAGCAGAGTCCCCCTTTACCTTCTAATCGAGCAAACGATCAAAATAATTATGAATTTTAGAACTTGAAATACCAGATAAACCTTGGGTCATTTAGTGTTGGCTTTTCCATCACGAAAACCACACAAAACTCCAAATAAAATCACTTTTCAATAAAAATTGACCAACAAAGAATTCTGACTCAGCCATGAGCCACACACACACACAAAAAAAAAACACAAAGATCAGTAAACCAGTACAGATGAATATCATTGAAAGATCAGATTGAATGGCCTACTACTAAGATACGTTGCTTTTACACAAATGCACATTTCACTGGTTGTGCCAAGAAAATATGATCATAAATTATTAAATGACATGCCGTGCATGATATATACAGTATTAGTGGTCATTAATGTATCGCAATTTCAGTGTTTCTCAATCAATTATTCAACGATACGTTATTAGTAACATTGTTCGAAATTATCCGGATCTTACCTCGTGTTTGCGAATGGTCTCTTTGACTATAATGCCAATAAAATAAGGTAATCGAACTCTTTGATGTCCAGCTTGAGTGATTCAACGATATAAAAGTCTGAATGACAGAATATACGAACGTTTGTGACAAGAAAAGAACTCTAAACTCAAGAACTCAAGATCAAAGATGGCTCCCAAATTCAAATCCATATCCCGACCAATCACAGAGGTGATTTCCAAATATAGTATTCAATTAGACCAAGTCTCACTCGGCCTAAATTTAAAAAAAGTCCGAGCGGTACTGGTACATCTCCAAATTTGGAAGAATTGCCTGTCTCTGATTGGCTCGGGTATAATTTCAAATGTTTGGAAACCATTTTGGTTCGTGTCGGGCTTAAAGCCACAAGATTTCGTTCTTCATTCGATCAAATCTCTGGAAAACTCAAAGCTAATGCGACATATCTGAAATCCGAGGTAAGATTCGTCGTCTGAATGTAACTTTTTAAAGTGGATCTTTCTATGTTCAACGCTATACAAGACTTTTTTGTCCTAGAGTCCGCAGCGTGTTGAACCGTTAAATTGTCATCGATTCAAAATGAGTCGTTTCTCTTAGGGGTGAATCAAGTGGTTCTTTAATACGAGTGATGTAAATTTGATTCAGACCTATTTGTCGAACGACTCATTTCGATGTAAGAATAAGCTTTTCTGTCAAAAATATAAGCTTAATATTTGTTGCTAGCTGTTGGATAAAAAATAGAATGTCACGCAAGGGGTGGGTAAAGCTCATTGTTTCGTTGGAAAAAGACATTTCGTTCAGATATATTTAGGCTACTGTAGTATAAATGTTGACTTCAAAGTTTGTTTTTGTCAAATCGTAGAACTGCAATTTCTTTGTATGTCATTTTGTTGTGAACTCATGTATACTAGCTGTAGAGGATATGAGGATATTTATACAAAGTGCTGTGAAGATATGAAGCTTATCTTGGAGTCTGCAAGCAGGAAATTCATTACAATTTGAGATAATATTAGAAGATAATGAACTATATATCTGAGATAGTCCTTCATTCTATCAAGACACTACCCAGAGAACCTATTATAATAAGGATTATTACACTGGTCTTAGGGCATTAAAACAGTTTTCATATGAGTAGGAGGAAACATATAGCATGACCCTGCAAGCACTGAATTCCATTTATTATAATTGTTATTTTCAATTGACACAGTTTGATTAACATGACCAGAAAATTCAAGCCAGGTTCATCTTACAGCTAGTTTCTTAGATTTCCAGGACCTTTTGAAGAATCCTTGCCCATACCATATAGAGCAGATTTTTGCAACAGCTTTTCTTGTGTTGTTACATTTATTTCGTTTGAATACTCCTTCAATCTGTCGGTTACACTAGCCTGCAGGGCACCTACATATATTATAATAGAGATGACTTATACTCCTTTTGTACCAGTTTTTGACATTCACTTCCTGTATGATTAACTTTCATCTTACTCTGAGTGATCCTGACTTTTATCAATCTTTGCTCTAATGACATTTTATCCTAAGAGTTGAAGCTGCCATAATTAAGCCTTCTGTCTCCTTTAACTGTCCCATGAGCATAAAAATATGCTTTTCAAGAATTAAGAGACTGTATATCTGAATCAGTTCTTTTATGCCAAGAATGGCTTATTTATACCCTATAAGCACAGCTTTCCTTCTCATCCTCACCATTCCCTGCAACTATTTCTTTAGCAAGAGGCTCAGGCTTCAATAATTGATTAACCAAACTGAATCCAAACAGAAACACATAAGGGGTTGAAACGTGTAACAACAGTACATTTCTTTGGTTCCATGCTCCGGAATATTCAAATGAGCAAAACAAGCGTTTTATGACCATATTTGGTAATGATATGACCTTCAAAAAATGGCGGAACAATTTACCATCTACATGTTGCTCACTTTCCAGCAGCTTATAGTGATCAAATCATGTTCAAAACGAAACAGAATTTTATTTCAAGGTAACTGACTAAATTGTGAAGACTCGGAGGCCAAGCCAGGGCAATTTTCTGGTAAGGAACGCTTGAATCGTAACCTCGAATATGAAGAAATTTTACAGAGATTTTATACTTGTAAACAGACAGTCATTATTTAAAAAAATTCAAATAAATAGAAGCGCTTAGGTAGACACTAAATACGTTGTTTATTTGTTTGTTCTGAATGTGTTTAAAGTAGCTGAAAGAGCGATAAAATGCTTTGTAAATCCACTTACTGTTTGCCTTGAGAACTCAACATTTGGAGCTGATCGTAAACTTTCTTTTCAGAGTACGAAGTTGCACTTTAGGATGTCCAAAGTCATCAAAAATGCAAAATATACTTTAATAATGACCGAAAAATTACAAATAAAAGCTACAAAATATATTTTTGGCCAAGTTTTCATTTTCCAAATATGGTCAAAAAGCGCCTTTGCCTCATTTGCATAATTTGAATATTCCGGAGCATGGAACCCGTGTTACACGTTTCAACTCCCTTATGTGTTTCTGATCCAAACCAATGACGATATATATTTGATTATACTTTGTGGTGACCGGTACTCTCTGGCTAGTTCATGATCGTCTCCTATCATCTCAAAACTTAATGAAAACCCTGTACAGCAACAGCAAGACTGTACCATTACTTCATACTATTATCAAATGCTAATTTTTCTTTCTTTGACAATTCCTCAGATATACACTGGGTCCTTCACAACAGGCAATATCTATGTAAGTTTCTAAAACCTTCCTTGAAAATCTAAAGGAAGGCTGTTTTGTAGCTGTTTTTCTTTAAAATTATATTCAACAGGGTAGTAATGGGGTTAACTGACAACTGATAAATGGCCAAAAATGCCACTGACAACTGACAAACAAGGCTTTTTTGTACTGATAACTGACAACAAAAATGGTAACTGACTTTTTTGTTGCTTATCTAAAATGTACAGATAAAATCTTAAAAACTCGTATAAAAGCCGCTGAAAGGATCACAAAATGGCACTTTTGGGTTCCCTGTGTCGACTTTGAACATGTCTGCTGAGTGAATGATTTGATTGTCTGGACTCTAGTTCTGGTAAATATTAAACTGGCCAAGTGTAGCAAGTATATACCGGCTCGGATTACTATTCTGATACGGTTGAGAATGAAGGTTGTAAAAGCTCTGGTGAGTTTCTATCGAGCGAGCGACGCCAACCCTATCGAGCGATATAAGTCAAGAATTGTCATTCAAGATAACGATAAAGATAACTTCGGGGAGTTTAAAAAACAAGTTATTAACTTTTTAGGGGTTAAAGACCAGGCAAAGAAATACGGCCTTGGTCAATTTGACCTCAAGCTATTTCCGGCTATCTACAGTCTATGGCAACTTCGCTATCAACACACAGGGTCAGTATGAGCTTGAAAAAGTATCACTTCTTAATGGACAAAGTGAACTAAACGGTGAGTAGTTCGCCTATAATGCTATATTATAAAACTACAACAGCTAGTTTAACTAAATATTAACCGAGATTGCAATCATATAATTATTGGATATATTTTTATTCTGTTTACCTGCAGCAAGATATTAGCTTTATATAAAAGCTATTGTTGTCATTATTAGGTTAGATCAAACAGTTTTTGCAGCACTGATACTAAGGCTGCAAAATTCATGACATTTTGTGATTTTAATATATTGTGCAGTAGAAATGAAGTCTTTTTGAGAGTTGTTTCAACATCAACATCAACATCTCCGTGGATAGGATGAAAGTCGCGCGAAATTTTTGTAAATTTTCATCGGGCTCCGTAAATGTTGTGAATCTGGAGGTTTTGTTAGTAGCTATCGATTTTCTTGACAAAAACAATTAGACTTTTGCTCTTTGTAGTCATTCTACTTAATTAAAAATGAAAAATACTGTCTTCTTTTTACAAAAAAAAAAAAAACGCTTCAAAAAGTTTGAGTTTGCTTTGCGTGACAGATGACACTATCATCAGATCTATTGTATGTCCTTAATTACCACGGTTCTCGACCAATTAGAAAGCGAGAAAATTGCAAGTATGTGGTCAAAACCTCACTGTACCTCATACCTCTGAGATACAAGTGTTCCGTACCTCACAAGCGGTGTTCTAAAAATAATCGGTTTACAGTCGTTCTAGAACTGGCGACGATCATAAAGTATCCGATAAAAAAGGTATGTGTCTCAACTTGTTTAGAGTATCAATTAATGCATTGCCAGAAATTTGGGTCAAAATGGTGATGGTCACAATGGAATGATATTGGATGACTGGTTCCGTCACTGTCCTTTTTTTATCCGTTAAATGATGACGTTTTCGTCTCGTTTGATATACTATGGATTACCATGCAGTAAACAAGAAGATAAAACGTAATTCTTCGTGCTTGTATTCTGTATAAACTCAATCGTGATTTCATAGAGTAACGTTGAATAGTGTTGAATAATTGGATGACTGGTTTTGTCGCTGTTTTTTCTGTTTGTTAACCTTAGTATTTCGGTCTGGTTTGATGAAATTACCTGATCGATAAGAAGATATAACATATACTAACCAAGTGTTCGTGTTTTTTTTCTTGTTAAGGTTTTTGTTAAACTTACATGTTGAATCAGCTAATTATACTACCATTGGGTCTTGAAAAGGTACAACACGTGTTGCATTGTTTTGAAATTGAAATTCAAACCACTAGACGTCTTACGTTTGAAACAATCTATATTTAAGAATCCTGAATGCGGTGGGGCTGCTTTTAGTGGTGTTAAGATCACTAGTGGATATCGGTTAGCTATAATCATAAAAAGACAAGGGTTTAGTGGTAGACCTAGCGACTGAACCAACGGACCAGAAAATAGAGATCTTTCGCATGTCTCTGCTCCATATGCTAATTATCTACTATAGTAGGAAACACTTACAAAATATGCAAATCACATGATTCTGAAATAGATCTAAGGCAAATAACAATAGTCGCAATTAAGCGTTTACAAAATACTCTGTTTTCAATACACATTTTCTCTCATGCATGACTTCAACAATCCTTTATAACATGCTTTTAGAAGTCTACTTTTTTAGCTGATTTTACTTGTAACGATTTTGTTATCTAGATCTTTAGCATATGGAGCAGAGACATGCGAAAGATCTCTAATTCTAGGGAGATGACTCGGATGTGTCAGAGTATTCTAAAATTACAAGACTACTGAACTCCGTCTGAAAATAGACGTGAACTGTTCGCCCGTACCAGTCTCACAATATATTTGACGTGATCTTGCATGTATCGTTGTACCCCACGGCTAAAAATAGACCGTACCCGCCGTACCACAATGTTGTGCCACCGTACCACTGTACTAGACTAGGCGCAAAACTGAAAAAAAGTCGATCGCAAGAAGTGCAGAAGGCATGCATTTGGGGGTAGAAGCTGGAAACTATTCTTAGCTAATTTTTCATGCTGAATCCGAATAGGACAGTTACCAAGACGTATTCTGTAATCTTATACGTGTAAATGACGTATTTGTGAATTGCTACAGTCATTTCATACTAACGGCTTTTTCATGTACTTCCAAAAGTTCCCAAACTTAAAAAACAGTGACAATAGCTCGAAAGAGCACATCAAAATCTGTAAAATTGTGAAGTTTGAAGGATATAAATTGAAAAACCAAGGAGATACGAATTTTCAAAAATCGAAATTTGTTGGTATCTCTTGCATAAACAACAAGGGTTTTTTCACACAAAATTTCGTTTTTTTTCTACTTAATTAAAATGAAAAACTAATGTCTTCTTTTTACAAAAAAAAAAAACGCTTCAAGAAAGTTTGAGTTTGCTTTGCGTGACAGATGACACTATCAGATCTATTGTATGTCCTTAATTACCATGGCCACGGTTCTCGACCAATTAGAAAGCGAGAAATTGCAAGTATGTGGTCAAAACCTCACTGTACCTCATACTCTGAGATTACAAGTGTTTCCGTACCTCACAAGCGGTGTTCTAAAAATAATCGGTTTACAGTCGTTCTAAAACTGGCGACGATCATAAAGTATCCGATAAAAAAGGTATGTGTCTCAACTTGTTTAGAGTATCAATTAATGCATTGCCAGAAATTTGGGTCAAAATGGTGATGGTCACAATGGGAATGATATTGGATGACTGGTTCCGTCACTGTCCTATTTTTATCCGTTAAATGATGACGTTTTCGTCTCGTTTGATATACTATGGATTACCATGCAGTAAACAAGAAGATAAAACGTAATTCTTCGTGCTTGTATTCTGCATAAACTCAATCGTTGATTTCATAGAGTAACGTTGAATAGTGTTGAATAATTGGATGACTGGTTTTGTCGCTGTTTTTTCTGTTTGGTAACCTTAGTATTTTCGGTCTGGTTTGATGAAATTACCTGATCGATAAGAAGATATAACATATACTAACCAAGTGTTCGTGTTTTTTTTCTTGTTAAGGTTTTTGTTAAACTTACATGTTGAATCAGCTAATTATACTACCATTGGGTCTTGAAAAGGTACAACACGTGTTGCATTGTTTTGAAATTGAAATTCAAACCACTAGACGTCTTACGTTTGAAACAATCTATATTTAAGAATCCTGAATGCGGTGGGGCTGCTTTTAGTGGTGTTAAGATCACTAGTGGATATCGGTTAGCTATAATCATAAAAAGACAAGGGTTTAGTGGTAGACCTAGCGACTGAACCAACGGACCAGAAAATAGAGATCTTTCGCATGTCTCTGCTCCATATGCTAATTATCTACTATAGTAGGAAACACTTACAAAATATGCAAATCACATGATTCTGAAATAGATCTAAGGCAAATAACAATAGTCGCAATTAAGCGTTTACAAAATACTCTGTTTTCAATACACATTTTCTCTCATGCATGACTTCAACAATCCTTTATAACATGCTTTTAGAAGTCTACTTTTTTAGCTGATTTTACTTGTAACGATTTTGTTATCTAGATCTTTAGCATATGGAGCAGAGACATGCGAAAGATCTCTAATTCTAGGGAGATGACTCGGATGTGTCAGAGTATTCTAAAATTACAAGACTACTGAACTCCGTCTGAAAATAGACGTGAACTGTTCGCCCGTACCAGTCTCACAATATATTTGACGTGATCTTGCATGTATCGTTGTACCCCACGGCTAAAAATAGACCGTACCCGCCGTACCACAATGTTGTGCCACCGTACCACTGTACTAGACTAGGCGCAAAACTGAAAAAAGTCGATCGCAAGAAGTGCAGAAGGCATGCATTTGGGGGTAGAAGCTGGAAACTATTCTTAGCTAATTTTTCATGCTGAATCCGAATAGGACAGTTACCAAGACGTATTCTGTAATCTTATACGTGTAAATGACGTATTTGTGAATTGCTACAGTCATTTCATACTAACGGCTTTTTCATGTACTTCCAAAAGTTCCCAAACTTAAAAACAGTGACCATAGCTCGAAAGAGCACATCAAAATCTGTAAAATTGTGAAGTTTGAAGGATATAAATTGAAAAACCAAGGAGATACGAATTTTCAAAAATCGAAATTTGTTGGTATCTCTTGCATAACAACAAGGGTTTTTTCACACAAAATTTCGTTTTTTTTCTACTTAATTAAAAATGAAAAATACTGTCTTCTTTTTACAAAAAAAAACGCTTCAAAAAGTTTGAGTTTGCTTTGCGTGACAGATGACACTATCAGATCTATTGTATGTCCTTAATTACCATGGCCACGGTTCTCGACCAATTAGAAAGCGAGAAAATTGCAAGTATGTGGTCAAAACCTCACTGTACCTCATACCTCTGAGATACAAGTGTTCCGTACCTCACAAGCGGTGTTCTAAAAATAATCGGTTTACAGTCGTTCTAAAACTGGCGACGATCATAAAGTATCCGATAAAAAAGGTATGTGTCTCAACTTGTTTAGAGTATCAATTAATGCATTGCCAGAAATTTGGGTCAAAATGGTGATGGTCACAATGGAATGATATTGGATGACTGGTTCCGTCACTGTCCTATTTTTATCCGTTAAATGATGACGTTTTCGTCTCGTTTGATATACTATGGATTACCATGCAGTAAACAAGAAGATAAAACGTAATTCTTCGTGCTTGTATTCTGCATAAACTCAATCGTGATTTCATAGAGTAACGTTGAATAGTGTTGAATAATTGGATGACTGGTTTTGTCGCTGTTTTTTCTGTTTGGTAACCTTAGTATTTTCGGTCTGGTTTGATGAAATTACTGATCGATAAGAAGATATAACATATACTAACCAAGTGTTCGTGTTTTTTTTCTTGTTAAGGTTTTTGTTAAACTTACATGTTGAATCAGCTAATTATACTACCATTGGGTCTTGAAAAGGTACAACACGTGTTGCATTGTTTTGAAATTGAAATTCAAACCACTAGACGTCTTACGTTTGAAACAATCTATATTTAAGAATCCTGAATGCGGTGGGGCTGCTTTTAGTGGTGTTAAGATCACTAGTGGATATCGGTTAGCTATAATCATAAAAAGACAAGGGTTTAGTGGTAGACCTAGCGACTGAACCAACGGACCAGAAAATAGAGATCTTTCGCATGTCTCTGCTCCATATGCTAATTATCTACTATAGTAGGAAACACTTACAAAATATGCAAATCACATGATTCTGAAATAGATCTAAGGCAAATAACAATAGTCGCAATTAAGCGTTTACAAAATACTCTGTTTTCAATACACATTTTCTCTCATGCATGACTTCAACAATCCTTTATAACATGCTTTTAGAAGTCTACTTTTTTAGCTGATTTTACTTGTAACGATTTTGTTATCTAGATCTTTAGCATATGGAGCAGAGACATGCGAAAGATCTCTAATTCTAGGGAGATGACTCGGATGTGTCAGAGTATTCTAAAATTACAAGACTACTGAACTCCGTCTGAAAATAGACGTGAACTGTTCGCCCGTACCAGTCTCACAATATATTTGACGTGATCTTGCATGTATCGTTGTACCCCACGGCTAAAAATAGACCGTACCCGCCGTACCACAATGTTGTGCCACCGTACCACTGTACTAGACTAGGCGCAAAACTGAAAAAAGTCGATCGCAAGAAGTGCAGAAGGCATGCATTTGGGGGTAGAAGCTGGAAACTATTCTTAGCTAATTTTTCATGCTGAATCCGAATAGGACAGTTACCAAGACGTATTCTGTAATCTTATACGTGTAAATGACGTATTTGTGAATTGCTACAGTCATTTCATACTAACGGCTTTTTCATGTACTTCCAAAAGTTCCCAAACTTAAAAACAGTGACCATAGCTCGAAAGAGCACATCAAAATCTGTAAAATTGTGAAGTTTGAAGGATATAAATTGAAAAACCAAGGAGATACGAATTTTCAAAAATCGAAATTTGTTGGTATCTCTTGCATAACAACAAGGGTTTTTTCACACAAAATTTCGTTTTTTGTTTTTTTTTTGAAAATTCGTATCTCCGTGATTTTTCAACTTATTGTCACGAGACCCGCACCACAGGCCACACCCAAACCCCCATCCAACAAGTTTTCCCCATACGAGAAAACGACTAAACAAAAAAAATTCAAATACTTTTACTTGTACAAAACAAAATGATGCTATTAGTATATAAGTTGCTAAATAAACTAATTAAGGAATAAAATATTATTGTGATACAAATTTTGCGAAGGCGGTTCGAGATATTAAATAAACATACTAATATAAAGATTGAAATCAAGTAAATATATATTTTTTCCGAACACTAATACAGAAAACGGAATCACTCATCCAACGCATGCGATGGAAAGCGTACTTCTTTTTAAACCCGAACAACACAAGCGAAACGAAAGAAACATACGGATTCAAGTCTAAACGGTCAGCACCTCATATAATGGAACTTAGTGAATTTGAAGACTCTATGCTTAAAACAATCCAATCTATAGAATTCAAAACCAATAACAACCTTAAAAATTACAACGAGTAATAAACAAAGACCTCGAAGAGTTGCGAGAAGATAACCATGTATACGTCAAAGCCGATAAAACAACTAACTACTACAAGACAAAACCCGAAGACTATAGAAAACTGCTTGATAAAAATGTGACAAAATCATACAAGAAAACCGAACCTACAACGACAAATATTATAAACAGTAAAGATAAAGACATCGCAATGAACTTACATTTAGATGACAGAATTGAGATAACATCACCCAAAGACCCGTTCATCACGCTAAAAGATCACAAACCAGACTTTAACAACAAACCAACTTGTAGACTAATCAACCCAACCAAGTCTGAAATTGGAATAGTTAGCAAACAAATACTAGACAAGATAAATCAAGAAATTATAAAATCAACAAATGTAAACTTTGGAAAAGCACTAATGACACAATAAATTGGTTTAAAACGATACCGAAAAAGAACCAGCACGCATTTATCACATTTGATGTATGTGACTTTTACCCTTCGATAACTGAGGACTTGCTTACAAAAGCGCTAAACTACGCATCAAGCTTTACTAATATCACCCAACAAGACAAAGACATTATTATCCACGCAAAAAGATCACTGCTCCATCACCAACATTCTCCATGGACAAAACGAGACACGACAAACATGTTTGATGTGACAATGGGATCATATGACGGCGCCGAGACATGCGCACTCATTGGACTCTACATGCTTTCGTTACTGGACCCTACACTTAAGAACAAGGCTGGCCTATACAGAGACGATGGACTAATAGCTTGTAGATCTACACCACAAGAGATAGAAAGGACAAAGAAACGGATAACAAAAATATTTAAAGACAACAAGCTAAAAATAACAATTGACGCGAACAAAAAAATCGTGAACTTCCGATCCTTGACGTAACTATTAACCTAACTAATGAGACTTACAAGCCATACATGAAGCCTAATAATAAACTCCTTTACGTCCACAACCAAAGTAACCATCCACCTCTACTACTAAGAAACATACCACTGAATATAAATAAACAACTAAGTAATATTTCCTCTAACGAAGAAAGTCTTCAATGAAACTATCCCGCCTTATCAAAAAGCACTAGACAAAAGTGGCTACAACCACAAATTAACATTTAAACCGCAAACTAATGGAACAACGAAAGCTAGAAAAAAACGAAAACGGAACATAACTTGGTTCAACCCACCCTGGAACTCTAATGTAAAGACTAACCTAGGGAGAAAATTCCTCAACACAGTTAACAAATGCTTCACAAAAGACCACCCCCTACACAAGATTTTTAACAAGAATACTTTGAAGCTAAGCTACTCATGTATGCCCAATGTGAAGAATATAATCGACTCCCACAACAAAAGCAAAATCTCAAGTAGAATCAGCACAACCGGCGAACAACAAGAACCAAAATGTAACTGCAGAAAAAAACTCGACTGCCCCCTTAATGGAAACTGCCAACAAACCAACGTAATATACCAAGCCACAGTAACCACAGACACATCAACGGGAACATACGTAGGACTCGCAACTAACTTCAAGGAAAGATATAGAAACCACTTGACCTCCTTCAAACACAGTAGGAAAAGAAATGCCACAGAACTATCTAAACATATTTGGGAACAGAAAGACAAAAATAGAAAATTCAGGGTGACGTGGAAAATAATTAAAAGAAGCCAACCATATAATAATGAAAACAAGAAATGCAATCTTTGTTTAAACGAAAAATTTATCATAATTTGTAAGAAACACCTATCTACCCTGAACAAACGCAACGAACTCGCAAGTCCATGCCCCCACAGAAATAAATACACGCTTAGGAACTTCTATGTAACCTGATATATGTAACCTAGCAACTAGTCTCTTTTAAATTTCCAGCATAGGATATCCAACTCGGGGGTGGAAGCTGAATATTGAATATTGAATATTGACTTTAGATTAGTTTGAATATTTGAAAATTTACTTTGAATATTTGAAAATTTACTTTGAATATTGAATATCGACAGTTTGAATATTGGATACTCAAAACAAAATATTCAGCTTCCACCCCCGAATCCAACGGTCATTCATTGTAAATTGCCCGATGAGTGTGGGTAAAACCATACGAAACAGGTCTGTAGCAATAAATCAATGGATCAAATTCAAAGCTTGTAGCTCAAAAAATTAATATTTAATTTTTTTTATATATTTTTATAGTCGAGCACTCTTTGGAAATAAGTTCATGACAATTTTAAAGTATATATATATTAAGCTCTACGAAAGTATTGAGCCCTCTTCCACGTCGCTGAACTCCTATATTCGCGTATATATATATATATATATATATATATATATATATATATATATATACATATACACTCGATTGCAGAAAGGTTGTAGTCTACATTTACACAAATATCTAATTTATTCAGTATATTTAATGAGATGCAATTTGTAAATACGCGATCACAACACCCAAAATATAGTTCTTGAACATCTGCTAGAGTTTAGAAAGACTAAAAATATATTTTGACAATCATTGCATGCAAGCAATGCCCATTTAAGCAGTATTTTGGGTTTTGCATCTCATTAGATATTTGTATATTTGTGTATTTGCAGACTACAACCTTTCTGCAATCGAGTGTATATATATATATATGAGTGGAGTCTTGTGAGCTTGCAGAACATTTCATCAAAAGTGATCATAATTTTAACATCAATACAGAAATAATACCAATAGAACAGATAAAAAAGAACGATTTGGATATCGATCGCAAGAAAGATATCCTTAGAGAAAGAGAACGATTTTGGATTGTGAAAATGAAGACTTTTCAACCATTTGGTCTGAACAAACGAGTGGGTTAAGAGTTCTGGTACCACAACTATGAGTTCATTTAAGTAATACTTTTTACAAATCTAGATACCAGACCCCTTGACCTCTCACGAATTTTTCCTACACATGAAATGTAACTTTAATTAGCTAATTACCTTGTGACGCATTTAATTGTAACAGCACTCTGAAGAAGGCGCAAGCCGAAACGTCAGTGTGAAATTAAAAGTTGGAAAAACCTCAGCCAATCCCCAACATTTGTTCAATTTATATATATATATATATATACATATATATATATATATATATATATATATATATATATATATATATATATATATATATATATATATATATATATATATATATATATATATACACCAAATCCCTAAAACTTTGATATTGTTCTGATATATATACATATATATCCGCCATTTTCTATTGTCTTTCCTTTTGTTCTCAAGTTTTTCCCTTGAGAACAACCTTCAGAACAAAAGGAAAGACAATGGAAAATGGCGGATATATATATGTATATATATCAGAACAATATCAAAGTTTTAGGGATTTGGTGTGTATATATATATATATATATAATATATTATATTATATATATATATTATATATATATATATATATATATATATATATATATATATATATATATATTATTGTTACTATAACCAACCAAGATGACCGATTCTCGAGCTAAAGGGCGATCACAGAGTGTTTTGCAGCATGAATGCAAAGTATGAGACATTCGGTGATTTTGAGTTGATCTAGAGAGAGTTCCAAGGAAATGCCAAATTAAGTATACAAGGCTACTATAACCAACCAAGATGACCGATTCTCGAGCTAAAGGCGATCACGGCCTGTGTTTTGCAGCATTAATGCAAGGTATGAGACATTCGGTGATCAGTTGTGTCGATCTAGAGAGAATGCCAAGGAAACGGCGAATTAAAGTATACAATAATATATATATATATATTTAACTTTAAATAAAGCAAAATTGCTTTCAGAGTGCTCAATAGTGTATCTTTTGTTGATTTGTCTGTCTAGAAATAATTATATATATATATATATATATACACTCGATTGCAGAAAGATTGTAGTCTGCAAATACACAAATATACAAATATCTAATGAGATGCAAAACCCAAAATACTGCTTAAATCGGCATTGCTTGCATGCAGTGATTGTCAAAATATATTTTTTAGTCTTTCTAAACTCTAGCATATTCAAGAACTATATTTTGGGTGTTATGATCGCGTATTTACAAATTGCATCTCATTAGTATACTGAATGAATTAGATATTTGTGTAAAATGTAGACTACAACCTTTCTGCAATCGAGTGTATATATATATATATATATACTTTAAAATTGTCATGAACTTATTTCC